>JAQPPZ010003850.1:0-120839 GCA_028583015.1 Wollemia nobilis | reverse complement strand
GATCATTGATTCATGTTTAGCTCATCAAGATGAGCAACATTGCTCTGTAAATCATACCTATCCGAGGTCCAGAAGTATGAGTTTTAGTAAGGTGCACTATAGTTGCCCGTGAAGTGTTTAACAAAATATTGTCTCCTGATTCCAATAGTTGAAAGTAATGTGTGACCAGCGGTGACTGTAGAAAACATAGACCAAGTTGAAAATTTGAAAAGGGACTTGGTTGGTGTTGTGGTACAGTGTTTGATGCTTGCACAGAGTTGGCAGTAAAATTGCAGTGTCGATACAGTGTTGGACAAAAGTTGGTACAAGTGTGAGTCACTTGACAATATTTTGATAGATGTGGAATTAGCATTTTTGAATGGGAAGCTTGAAGAAGAGGTTTATATTGAGCAGCCAGATGGTTTCTATCTTGGTGATGATCCCAAATTGGTTTGTAAGTTGAAGATATAATGCTTGAAAAAGGTACCCCGAGCATAGTATGCAGGGTAGCACGATTTCAGGCTAATCCCAAGGAGACTCATGTGACAGGAGTAAAAAGGATTGATTGCGGTTTCTTTTTCAAAGGTGATTGGTTTAATGCTTCAAGGTTTTCTGGTTTGATAAGAACATGAGTATCATTGTTATGTGATATTTTTGGTTGATCATTATTGAAATTTTTTTGATTTGGTTGATACATGCTTTGACTAGGGTTTGTGATAAAGGGTTGTTCATTGAGGTGATTGGTTGAGTTTGATTGAGCCTAGTCAAGTTATTTGTGAAGTGATTTTTAAAAGTTCTATGAAATAAATTATTCCATCATTCTATGTTGAGTTGAGATTGAGGTTAGAAGATATTAAGTCTCTAACAATTCTCTTTACAATTGAGGTTTGAACTACACATTGACGTGAAGATTGTTAGAGCTTTTATGATGCTATGGTGAAAAATATTGAAGTCTGATCATTGATTCATGTTTAGCTCATCAAGATGAGAAACTTTGCTCTATGAATCATACCTATTCGAGGTCCAAAAGTATGAGTTTTAGTAAGGTGCACTATAGTTGGACGTGAAGTGTTTAACAAAATATTGTCTCCTAATTCGAATAGTTGAAAGTAAGGTGTGACCAGCGGTGACTGTAGAAAACATAGACCAAGTTGAAAATGTGAAAAGGGACTTGGTTGGTGTTGTGGTACAGTGTTTGATGATTGCATAGAGTTGACAGTAAAATTGCAGTGTTGGTACAGTGTTGGACAAAAGTTGGTACAAGTGTGAGTCACTTGACAATTTTTTGACAGATGTGGAATTAGTGTTTTTGAATGGGAAGCTTGAAGAAGAGGTTTATATTGAGCAGCCAGATGGTTTCCAGCTTGGTGATGATCCCAACTTGGTTTGTAAGTTGAATATATAAGGCTTGAAAAAGGTACCTCGAGCATAGTATGCATGGTAGCACGATTTCAGGCTAATCCCAAGGAGACTCATGTGACAGGAGTAAAAAGGATTGATTGTGGTTTCTTTTTCGAAGGTGATTGGTTTAATGCTTCAAGGTTTTCTGGTTTGATAAGAACGTGAGTATCATTGTTATGTGATATTTTTGGTTGATCATTGTTGAATTTTTTCTGAGTTGGTTGATACATGCTTTGACTAGGGTTTGTGATAAAGGGTTGTTCATTGAGGTGATTGGTTGAGTTGATTTGATTGAGCCTAGTCAAGTTATGTGTGAAGTGATTTTTAAAAGTTCTATGAAATAAATTATTCCATCATTCTATGTTGAGTTGAGATTGAGGTTAGAAGATATTAAGTCTCTAACAATTCTCTTTACAATTGAGGTTTGAACTACACATTGACGTGAAGATTGTTAGAGCTTTTATGACACTGTGGTGAAAAATATCGAAATCTGATCATTGATTCATGTTTAGCTCATAAAGATGAGCAACTTTGCTCTGTGAATCATACTTATCCGAGGTCTAGAAGTATGAGTTTTAGTAAGGTGCATTATAGTTGGCCGTGAAGTGTTTAACAAAATATTGTCTCCTGATTCGAACAGTTGAAAGTAAGGTGTGACCAGCGGTGACAGTAGAAAACATAGACCAAGTTGAAAATGTGAAAAGGGACTTGGTTGGTGTTGTGGTACAGTGTTTGATGCTTGCATAGATTTGGCAGTAAAATTGCAGTGTCGGTACAGTGTTGGACAAAATTTGGTACAAGTGTGAGTCACTTGACAATTTTTTGACAGATGTGGAATTAGCGTTTTTGAATGGGAAGCTTGAAGAAGAGGTTTATATTGAGCAGAAAAATGGTTTCCAGCTTGGTGATGATCCCAACTTGGTTTGTAAGTTGAAGATATAAGGCTTGAAAAAGGTACCCCAAGCATAGTATGCATGGTAGAATGATTTCAGGATAATCCCAAGGAGACTCATGTGACAGGAGTAAAAAGGATTGATTGTGGTTTCTTTTTCAAAGGTGATTGGTTTAATGCTTCAAAGTTTTTTGGTTTGATAAGAACGTGAGTATCATTGTTATGTGATATTTTTGGTTGATCATTGTTGAATTTTTTTTGAGTTGGTTGATACATGCTTTGACTAGGGTTTGTGATAAAGGGTTGTTCATTGAGGTGATTGGTTGAGTTGATTTGATTGAGCCTAGTCAAGTTATGTGTGAAGTGATTTTTAAAAGTTCTATGAAATAAATTATTCCATCATTCTATGTTGAGTTGAGATTGAGGTTAGAAGATATTAAGTCTCTAAAAATTCTCTTTATGCTTCTATGAAGTGGTTTTGATTTGAGACTATCATTCATTGTTGAGTTCATTTTGAGTACTACTTGAGCATGATTGATTGAGCCTTTAAAGAAGGCCTTTGGGAAATATTTGAGGACAATGCTGGGACAAATTTGAGGACAGTGTTGAGAAAAATTTCTAGAGAAAATTTGGGCAAGTTCTTGGTGAGATTGCTAGAGAAGATTTGGGCAAGTTCTTGGTGAGCTTGCTAGAGCAGATTTGGGCAAGTTCTTGGTGAGCTTGCTAGAGCAGATTTGGAAAAGTTCTTAGTGAGCTTGTTGGAGCAGATTTGGATAGGTTCTGTGTGAGCTTGTTATTCAGCATTGGACAAGTTCTATGTGAGCTTGTTAAGTAGGTTCTGTGTGAGCCTATTGAGCAGGTTCTTAGTAATCCCATTAACAGAGCTTTGGAGGTGTCAAAGTACATAGGACAGAGTCTCAACGGATAGAGATCCAGCAGCAAACATAGTTGAAGATAGATCTGAGTGAGGATTCTTCAAGTGGAGAGAGGTCCACTAGCCAGTGCAGTAGAGAGACAAAGTCTTCTATAATATCAAGGGTACTGTGGAGTATGGGTTATGGTATCCGAAAGGTAAAGAATTCACCCTTATTTCATATTCAGATGCAAATTGGGTAGGAGGTGTCAATGACAGAAAGAGTACCAGTGGAGGTGCATTCTATATTAGATACAGATTGGTCGAGTGGTCACACTTCCCAAGAATTGACTAGCTACAAGGATCACATTTTCAGGGTGAGCATTTAAGTATTTGATTATCTTTTTGCTCATGTTCATGCTTTTTGCTAAGTATAATAAATTTTGCCTAAGAATGTTGTGCATGGACTCAGGGGGAGTCTGCAGTAGCCCTTAGGTGTTATTGTCAAAGGGGGAGAAGAGTTATAGGAAAGTGCACATGTGTTGCCAACAATTCCAAAGGGGGAGATTGTTGAGCAAGGTGTAGCAACAGTATTGTCATTGTTGTCAACACAGTCAGATAAATCTGTTGATACAGTGGATAGGAAGTTCAAAAGATATTTAGATGTAGAAGACAGGAGTTCAAAGGTTATTCAGAGTATGTACAGTGAGTTTCCAAGAAGACCGAAGTGGCCCATTTGCAAAAGATCAAAGAAAAAGACAAGTAAGAAAAGTGTCGCAATATCACGACATATACAGCAGGCAAGAAAAACTGTCGTGATTTTGCGACATGTTGGAAGAGAGAGAAAGAGCAGGAAAAATGTCATGATTTTGCGACATGTTGGAAGAGAGATAAAAAGTAGGAAAAACTGTCATGATTTTGCAACATGTTGGAAGAGAGAGAAGAAGTAGGAAAAACTGTCATGATTTTGCAACATGTTGGAAGAGAGAGAAGAAGCAGAAAAAACTATCGCGATTTCGCGACATGTTGGAAGAGAGAGAAGAAGCAGGAAAAACTGTCACGATTTCGTGACATGTTGGCAGAGAAAAAGGCAAGTGGAAAAACTATCATGATTTTGTGACATGTTGGAAGAGAGAGAAGAATCAAGAAAAATTGTCGCGATTTCGCGACATGTTAGCAGAGAAAAATGCAAGTGGAAAAACTGTCGCGATTTCGCGACAGTTTGGAAGAGAAAAAGGCAAGTGGAAAAACTGTCGCGATTTCACGACATGTTGGCAGAGAAAAAGGCAAGTGGAAAAACTGTCACAATTTCGTGACATGTTGGAAGAAAAAGAGAAAGCAGGAAGAAGTGTCGTGATTTTGCGACAAGTTCGAAGAAAGAGAGTAAGTTGGAAAAGTGTCACGATTTCGTGACATGTCGCATTTTCGTGACTAAAATAGGAGAGAGAAAGTAAGTTTGAAAAGTGTCGTAATTTCACGACATGTCACATTTTCGCGACTCGAAAAGCGCAAGAAGGAAGAGAAAGAAAAAGTGTCACGATTTCATGACATGTCACATTTTCGTGACTCGGAAAGTGTAGGAAGGAAGAGAAAGAAAAAGTGTCACGATTTCATGACATGTCGCATTTTTGTGACTCAAAAAGCGCAGGAAGGAAGAGAAAGAAAAAGTGTCATGATTTCGTGACATGTCGCATTTTCACAACTCGAAAAGGGTAGGAAGGAAGAGAAAGAAAAAGTGTCGTGATTTCACGACATGTCATCTTTTCACAACTCGAAAAGGGTAGGAAGGAAGAGAAAGAAAAAGTGTCATGATTTCGCAACATGTCACATTTTTGTGACTCAGAAAGGCCAGGAAGGAAGAGAAAGAAAAGGTGTTGCGATTTCGCGACATGTCTTATTTTTGTGACTTGAAAAGGCCAAGGAGGAAGAGAAAGAAAAAGTGTTGTGATTTTGCGACATGTCACATTTTCGTGACAAAAGTAAGAGAGGAAAAGTACGAAAGCAAAACTGTCACGATTTCACGATAAAAGCAGAGAAGAAGACTTCGAAGGCAGAAGTGTCGTGATTTCACGACAAAAGTAGAGAAGAAGACTTCGAAGGCAGAAGTGTCACGATTTTGCAACAAAAGCAAAGAAGCTAAGTACGGAAGCAGAAGTGTCACGATTTCATGACAAAAGCAGAGAAGAATACTTAGAAGGCAGAAGTGTCACGATATCATGACAAAAGTAAAGAGGAAGAGTATGGAGGCGAAAGTGTTGTGATATCGCTACATGTATTTTCATGGGCCAAAGCAAAGAGAAAGAGGAGAGAGAAAATAGTGTCACGATTTCACGACATGTATTTTCATGGGCCAAAGCAAAGAGAAAGAGGAGAGAGAAAATAGTGTCACGATTTCATGACATGTATTTTCATGGGCCAAAGCAAAGAGAAAGAGGAGAGAGAAAATAGTGTCGTGATATCACGACATGTATTTTCACGGGCCAAAGCTAAGAGAAAGAGCAAGGAGAAAAAGTGTCGCGATGTCACGACATGTATTTTTGCAGTCCGATGCAAAGAGAAAGAGCAAGGAGAAAAAGTGTCGCGATATCGCAACATGTAGCTTTTTCGTGGTCTGATGCAAAGAGAAAGAGAGAGAAAGCGAAAGTGTCACGATATCACGACATGTATTTTTATGGTTAAGTTGAAGCCGACGAAGACCGATGAAAATCTGACTAATTTTAGGGTTTTCAGTTGTCATGCAAGCCGGCTAAGATTAGGGTTTTCATCAGGAAAATGTTGTTATAAAAGGAGGGTTGTTTAGAGAATTGTGGGAAGGTCGAATAAGTCGTTGAGTGCGCATCGAAGTGTGAAATGTGGTCGTAGGAGTGCAAAAAGTGCAGAAGCAACGAGATGATGGCAAAGTGTGCAAAGTGAGCAAAGAGTCATGTCAATTTTTCCTAAGTGCGTCTGCGTCTGTGATTGCACAGAGAAAGTAGGAGCAGAGAATGAAAAGGGTGAAGACGAATGCAAAGTGCAATTGTAATGAAGCAAAGTGTGCAAAGTGATCATGCAGAGAGCAGAGTGCACAAAGGGCGCAAAGGTGAAGAAGACCAGTCAGGGTCTTGCTAAAGCAAAGGTATCTCACTATCAATCTTCTAGTTTCAGAATTGAAGTCCAAGTTGATGCTTAGCATCAGGGTTTGGTGCTCCTTCCAGTTGGTGCTGGTAAATCAGGGGTTAGTGCTCCTTCCAGTTGATGCTGGTAAATTAGGGGTTGTTACTCCTTTTTGTTGGTGCAGATAAATTAGGGGTTGGTGCTCCTTCCAGTTGGTGCTGGTAAATTGATTGTAAAGTTGTTGCTTTGCAAAGGTTGGATTTGGATGGTAGTCCAAGCAATCATTCTTAAGGAGTAGCCAAATTTGTGAACCTTGTTAAATCTTATTTTGTGTGATGTTCTCTTGTGATACTTGCTTTATCTGGTTTTAAGGTTTCATTATTTCAGTTTTAAGAGCTGTGAATTTAAGTTTAAAGAACTACACTGATTCACCCCCCCTCTTAGTGCCATTGTAAGACTAACAGAAGTACATCCTCATTTTTGTAGGTATACGTAATGGTGTAATCGATGGACTAGAAAATAGCAGCAGGGATGTTCATGGCTTTGGCTTCACAGAAATGGTTCACATAGAAAAGGTGAATACAACATAATTGAGAATCTAGATTATCATAGGAAAGATATTGCATTACAGGAACAAGAATTTACTACAAATGAGGGGAAAGGTGTTCATGAAATAAACCTTTACTATAATTTTTATAAACCTCGGAGTTCTTCTCGAAGAAAGATAGCTCAACCTCCCAATTGTGTTTGTTGCACCGAATAACTTTACCCTCCAAGGATTGGCTTGTCAGGCCCGCAAAAAACTCAATGGAGATGTGAAATTGGACACCATGAATTGTGACATAACCCTTATCCCAAGAGTCAGCAAAGGCCTTTGTTATGTTGTCATCAACCCCAGTGAAAAGCTTAAAAAATTCAATCAAAGCACTGTTGGTTTTGTCTGTCCACAAATCACGAACCAAAGGATGGAGCTGGAACACAATAGGCTCAATGTAAATGGGTTTGCGCTCTTTCATGGTGGTGAACAGGGAAAAAGATAGAGGTCGATCAAGAAAAGGAATAGAAAGAGCAGGATCAAATGCCAGGATAATGAACAGGGCATGCACAGGATCAAATAAAATAATGGCGTTGCCTTGTGAACATCTACTTTGGGACCATAAAGGCATTAGCACAAAAGGAATGAAGACTTCAAAAATTAGGGATTGGCTAGGGCAAAGGTTTGATCTGCAAATCAATATTAGGTTAAAAACCCAGCCAATCACTTGGTGACACTCTAAAATGGTAGCTTGGCAATTCGGGGTGCATGAAAGGCTTAGCCAACAAGATATCCAAGCACGAGACCCCAAAAGGCTTGGGATGATCACCAAATTGATTGTCGAGATGATCCTTCGATCGAGAAGGCTGAAGATGGTTCCCAAAAAAATAGGATTACACGTATCAAAGCACACGGGATTCAAATGATTCAAACTCATGTGAAAATATGCCTTGGGATAATAAAAATAAGTGGTCACCCAAAAATGATTAAAATTCTTGAAAGAGGCAATGTGGAAATGGAAAATAGAGCCTAGGGGAACGTGAATCCAATCTCCCAAGAAAGGCAAGGTGATTGAATGAAGATGAAACCAAAGGTCTGGCAAGTAACTCTTGGGGATAACAAAGGACAAAAAATGTTGATGACTAGGAATGATAGGCAAATTAATGTTCATCATGGAAAACATGAGTTTGGTCCCTCCCTTGAATTTGGTCCCATTTGAGAAGATCATCCACCTCAGGGGGTAGACTGTCTATCCATGTTAGAGGTCCTTGGGCATTGACCCCAATATTAGCCAGCTTATCAGCAATTGTATTAGCCTCCCTGTAAGTATGTTGAATAATGCAATTATGTTACCTCTGAAGGATGTGCTTGCAATCCTCAATGGTTGGTCTAATCCTCCAGTTGGAAGGCTTAGAAGACTTTAAATAGTTAATGATATTTAGGGAATCACCTTCCACAATGATGTTTCTTGGAATATCTTTGACAAATTGGAGGCCTCTCCAGACAGCCTTTGCCTCAACGGAGTGATTGGTAGTCACACCTAGAGGCTCCGAGTAGGAAAAAATAGAATTTCCTAGATGATCACGGAGGATTCCACCAATCCCCCCTGATCCAAGATTTCCTTTGGCCACTCCATAAAAATTAAGTTTGACCCAACCAATAGGAGGGGGAATCCATTTGACACTAATTCTAGGATTAGAAGAATCAATACCTTTGAGATCATCAAGATTTATATTGCAGGACTTTAGGATGTCTTTCTCAAAGGGAGGACAAGGATGCGGATTTAGAGGAGCAACAAGAACATTTTTTGTGGCACAAAGAATAATTTTATTGGCAATGTACTCAGGTTGGACAACTTTCTTGTCAAAAACTCTGTGGTTGCGTTCAAGCCAAATTTGCCACAAATAATGTTGAAGACTGAATTTACACAATCCTTTGAGCACAAAATTTTTAAAAGGATTAGGCCACTGATAAAAAAGGTCAACAATGGAAGGAGGATTGGCCCAAACCAACTGGAATATTTGAAGAAGTTTATTGATAACCATCCTTGAAAAGGGACAAAATAAGAAGAGGTGGGACGTAGACTCCCAATTGGAAAGACAAAGATAACATCTATTAGGAAGAGTGAGTCCCCTTTTCATAAGGTTCTCGATAGTAAGAATGCGGTCTTGAATACAGAGCCAAGAAAAGGAAGCAATTTTAGGAATCAAATACTTAGTCCAGACAAGCTTGAAAGGTAGAGGATGCTCAATATAATCAAGGGAAAGCAGGTAAGCAGTCTTAACAGAAAAATCCCCAGAGTCTGTGGGCTCCCAAATGGGTTGATATTTAGTAAGAATGTCGGGGACTCTGACAGAGGAAAGAAGGTTATTTAGGTACGAATATTCCTCTTCACAATTTGGGACATTAACCTCTTTCCATTTCATAGCTCCATTAATTGAAACTAGAAAGTTAGCCACTAGAGGACCAAAAAGTTGTTTGGTAGTGTTGATGATCCTTTGAAGTATAGGATTATGGCTGAGAGGATGATCACCAACCCACTTATCTTCCCAAAAAAATATGGACTTGCCATCTCCAAGTTGCCAACGAGTTCCTTTTTGCACCAATGGACGAGCTTCACAAATGGACTTCTAGAAGGCAGAACCGTAGGAAGGTACCTAGCCATGCAAGAACTCAGCATTCTGAAGATACTTCCTTTTTATAATTTTGACCCAATCAACCCTCTCATTTGAAATAAGTCTCCAGACCTACTTAGCAAGGAGGGCAAGATTTATGTGGGATATCCATCGGAGACCTAGACCACCTTGGTCTTTAGGTTTGCATATTTTATCCCAGGCTACCAAATGAAATCTGTGTTTGTTCTCAGTACCTGACCAGAGGAAGTTTTTTTGAATTCTTTCCATTTTACTGAAGACAGAAGTTGGAGCTTTGAATAAAGATAAGAAATAAACATGAATACTTTGAAGACAAGCCATGGTCAAAGTAATTTTTCCAGCTTGGGAAAGGAGGTTTCCTCTCCAGGTGGTCAGCTTTTTTTGAAGTCTTTCAATGACATTGTCCCACAAGTTTTCTTTAATATTCCCAATGAAAAGAGGTATTCCAAGGTATGAAGAAGGCAGACTATTGATAGAGCAATGTAGAATGTTGGCAATCAACTGCTGCCTCCTCAAGGGAGTATTAAGGAAAAACAATTTGCTCTTATGGAAATTGATTCTTTGGCCAACAGCTTCTTCATAAAGGATAAGAATACGTTTGATGATAGTAGCTTCATTGATAGAGGCAAAGGTGGACAAGAGAGTATCATCAACAAATTGTTGATGGGTGATAGGACTACATTGTGAAGTAACTTGAATGCCAAAAATTAGTCCTGCCTCTTTAGCTGCCAAAATAGACCTGCCAAGAGCCTCAACCGCAATGATGAAAAGGAGAGGGGATAAAGGATCTCCTTGTCTTAGACCTCTACTGCTTTGAAAGTAACCAATGGGAGAACCATTGATAAGAACAGAGAACCAAGTAGAGGAGATGCATCCTTTGACTAGGGAAATCCAATCAGAGTGAAACCCAAACTTGTGAAGGATGGCAATAAGAAAATCCCAACTCAATCTGTCATAGGCTTTGTTCATATCAAGCTTAAGAAGAAAGGTTGCCTTTTTATTGAGGGAACAGGAATGAATGGCTTCATGAACAGAAATAATACCATCTAAAATGGATCTGCCTCTAACAGAGCTACCTTGGTATTGATTTATAATGATAGGCATGACTTCTCTCATACGAATGGCAATCGCCTTGGTTAAAATTTTGTAAATGACATTACAAAGGCTTATAGGTCAAAAATCGTTAAAGCTAGTAGCATTGGGGATTTTTGGTATGAGAGCAATGAACATGGAATTGAAGCCTCTAGGAACAATATTAGAGCGTTGGATTTATCTAATGGTTTTACACACATCATTACCGACAATATCCCAAAAGGCCTAAAAAAATTTGGGAGGAAACCCATCAGGTCCAGGAGCTTTGTCAGGTTTCATTGAAAAAAGGGCATCCTTTATTTCCTCGTCAAAGAGTACTGCATTTAATTTGTTGTTGATGTCATAAGTAATTAGTTTGGGAATGAATTGAAGAAAGAAATATTTAGCAGCTCTGGCATTGGGTCGTTGTTCCTCTTGTAGAAGTTTTGAAAAGTGGATATGGCCTTCTGACCTGATTTCTTTAATATCATTCTCCATTCTGCCATCTTGCCTACGAATTTCTTTAATCTTGTTGTGACTGCGATGTCTCAATGTTGAGACATGAAAGAAATTTGTGTTGGAGTCTCCTTTTTTTAACCAAATATCATGAGATTTTTGTCTCCAAAATATCTCTTCACACTGAAGGATATTATGATATTGAGCTAATAAGTTCCTTTCATTTTCTCTGATTTCTCCAGAACAGTCACCTTTTTCTTGCCTTTCTTTTTCTATTATCTCAAGCCTATTAATGATGTCTTGTTTGTTCTGGAAGAGGTTCCCGAAGACATCTCTATTCCATATTTTTAAATTCTCCTTGATGTTTTTAAGTTTTTGTGCCAACACAAAGGAAGGAGAACCTTGGAAGTTAGATTGCCACCACTGTTTGATCCTTTCTCTAAAATCAAGGATGAAGCATCCACATAGATTCAAACCTGAAGGGGGTTTTGAATAGCTTCGGATTATTTGTATCAAGGAGAATAGGACTATGATCAGAACCAATTTTGAGTAAGGATTGAATATTTGCATCCCCCCACAAGTTGGTAGCTTCTTGAGAAAAAAGAACTCTATCAAGTTTAACCTGAATTAATTGGGCACCACATCTTCTATTTGACCAGGTAAACTGATTTCCTTTGAGATTGACATCCATGAGGTTTTGTTCACTTATGAATTCCTGGAAGTCCTCCATACTTTTGGAATAAGAACCAACTCCCCCTTTCTTATCAGAAGGAAATAAGGGAGTATTAAAGTCACCAATGAGAATCCAAGGAAGGTTTGCAAAGGCTCTCTAGACATTAGTAAGGTTGTTCCATAAACGGGTCCTACCAATGATGGAGTTTGGAGCATAAATTTTGGTAAGGACCCAAGGAGAGTTGTTGTCTTTGTCAAGAAAAATAATGCTCATCATCTCATCACAGGAATGGATAATGTTTCCTTCTACTAGATTAGGATTCCAAAGACATAGGAGGCCACCAGAAGCCCCATTAGCTTTGCAAGCAAGATATTCATAGTGTTTCCAAATGTGATTACTTATCTTTTTATCAAGAGAATCATTGATTTTGGTTTCTTGGATAACAAAAATGGTGGGTCTTATTTCTTTCCTTAATGATTTAGCTAATATTTGTTTGGCTAGACCATTAAGGCCTCTCACATTCCATGAGAGGATCTTCATTTAGAAGATTTTGTAACTTTCTTGCCTCCCTTTCCAGATGGTTGGGGAGGTTTGGTACACTTTGGGTCTTCCTTAGAAATGATGCCTGTAGAAAAAAGAGTCTTTTGGACACCATTAGCAATATCTTCATTGGTTCCTTGTTTCCAATGGTCAGAATTAGAGGGTCTTCCTCTCTTTTTTTCCATGCCACAGTCAATAGGATATTTCTTATGACTCCTGGTGATTTTAGGACTGAAATTTTGCACAACAGGGCTAGAAGGTTCCAAGAAGGAGGTAGGAATAGAAATATCATCAACCAGGGGCTGGTCTGGATTGAAAGCATCCTGGGAAGATCTCTTAGCATGTGAAGGTTCATGGTCAAACTGGCCTTCCAAAGAAAGGGATGGACTATTAGGAGTAGAATTGGATTGAGGATTAAGATTCTCAATAGTATCTATCACGTGGTCATCCTCAGGATTTAAATCACCAAGAATTTGGAATTGATTAGGTAGAGCAAAAAGACTAACCTCATTGGCATTTGTAGCTGGAAGAGAAGTTTGGTCCCCTTTATCGCTTGGAATATTGATGGAGGAGATGTTTCCCGTAATATATTTTTTTCATTGATCTTTGACCGGTCTATAGACAACTCCTTTGGAAGGAAGGAATCTTCTATTAACTTTTTTGAGTGGAGTCGAGACTTCCTTTCCTTTATCTCGATTGGAAGCAGGTGTATCAACAACAGGGGATGCCTGTTTAAGGAACAAAGAGCACTGAGCATGCAAGTGGCCTTGAGTCTGATAGTGAATACAAAAAGGAGGCTTATTTTCATATTCAATGGCCTGCTTAAAGAGGCAAGACCCACACTCCAGCTCCACAAAGGTAGGTAAGGCAGAAGCAAGGTTAGCATTGATACACAAGCGGGCAACATGCATTCTTGATCTTGAAAGAGTGACCTTGTCAATGAGAAGGAGGTCACCAATCATGGAAGCTATAGATTTAAAGACAGATTCCCACCACAGGTGCCAAGGGAGATTAGGAAGCTTGACCCAAATAGGAGCAAAGTTTATACTTTGGGTTTTAGGGTCAAAATCAGGTGACCATTTTCTCAAGAAAATACTTTTAGTTCCAATGAACCAAGGCCCTCTAGAAAGGATAAAGTCAACATATTCTTTGGTATTAAGCCTGATACCAAAAAACCCCCTGGAAAGGCCAACAATATGGAGTGAACCTTTAACCTTCCATCTTGGGGCAGCCCAGTGCCTAATGACGTTGAGGCTAGGGTTGCCACCCACAACTTTTCCAATGAGAGAAACAGATTCCTCAACAATGAATTGTTCAGCAACACTAGCAGGAATAATGACCTTGTTACCCAAAACCTCAAAAGGAGGAATGGAATCATCCAAGGAGGGAGAAGGGTGACCCATAATATTGGCAAAAGAAGGTTTAGAGACCCCTTCAACCCAGCTAGGGGGAACATCATCAGCCCAATGGGAGGGAACACACTCAGAGGCAGAAAGAGGCCCACCAGTGGAGGAAGGTAACAGATTTACAAAATCCTTTCTTCCCGAGGAAACACCAGAACTGCCACCAAGAATAGAGGTTCCCGACAAAGGGCCCAAGAAAGAAACTTGAGCAGGTTTCTTCGAAGCTAGAGAAAATTCAACCAAAGGCTCAGAGGAAGAAGGATTTAGAATAAAATTAGGAGAGGCACCAACAACATTAGCTTCCTTCCTTCCAGAATTTTGAATTTGGTCATTCCCGCCTTCAAAAATTTGAATTTCAGAGGATATGAAACCAGAGAGACCAGTCATGTTTTCTACTATAAACAGGGTTATTTTTGGACGAAAATGGAAAATTATCCAAAAATAGTAATTTCTTATAATTAGGGATTCAATATGTAGAGTTTTATTTTAGGGTTTCTCACTTTGTAAAAAGGGAGGAAAAAACCCGAAAACTAAAAATCCTAAACCTGAAAACTCTAAACCCTAAACTCAAAATACTAAACCCTAAAAAAAACAACTAAGGTGATGGAGATAGTGGCTATTATGGATCATATCCAATTATGGGCCATCATCGAGGTAGTTACAATTTTCAAAATTATGGACCAAATGATCAAGCTATTTAATAGAGTTGTTGCAATAGGAAAATGATCAAGTTTTTTGCATAGTAATTTTGCAATAGGTATACCAGTGTGCCCATCCTTGTCGATTGTATTTTCCTTTGTCTGTCTATTATAGTCACCCCTTTTTATTCCCCATTATTGTGCAAGTTTTTCTGAGGAGATGTCCAGTATAATCTGAGATCATTTACAATGGCTAAGGATGGAATCTAGGAGGCTCTTTATTACATTATTTGAACAAAGAGTTGTAGTTCTCTATTGCATCATTTGAATGGAAAATTTGTTTGTACTGGTTTAGTGAGATCTAATTATTCTAATTAGAATCCCATTGTAATGATCTATTATTTAATGCAATCCTATTTCCTCCTTTAAATAGTTCTATGTGTAATTTTATGTGTTCTCCCATTTACAATTACATTATTTGAATGATTAAATGATATCTTCTTTCACTGGCATGTTGAATCATTTTTGTTACATTATTTGAATGGATGTGATTGGCTCAGTTTTATCTTCTCCCCCTTCTATCTTCATCATCTTTTAAGTTTGGCTACAATTTCCCAATGGATAAGGCACCGATCTATAGCTTGAAGCACTAGCTGGGAGTTACTTTTAAACTTGGTCAAATTTTATGTTGTAGTATTATTTCATTTTGGAAATCTGGATGAGCATGAGCATATAAGAAATATTGTAGGCTCACCTCTAGGGTTTTTTTACCCTACTCGATTTGTCTAGAGTCAGGACAATATTTTATTGAGTTAAAGAGGTGGATCCACCAGAATCCATAGTGTTGATTGGATCAGGGAAGTATTGAAGCATGACAAATCTATTAAGGGTGCAAGAATTTCCCCAATGTTTTCCTAAGTTAAAGAGGTGGATCCACCATAATCCATAGTTCTGATTGGATCAGGGAAGTATTGCAGTGTGGAAAATTTATTAAGGGTGCAAGAATTTTCCCCAATAGTTTTTTCCACCATTGCAAGGGATGATTCTAGAACTTTTTGAGTGGCAATAGTTAGCCAATAGTTTTTGGCAGCTTAGTATTATTGTGTGTTTTGTATTTCTCAGTCTCTCCTAGAGTGGAATTTATGAGAATTGGGTGAATATCAGGATGAGCAATCTTAGCCCAAGTATTATTGAATATCTTGCTATTTCTTTGCACATATGTGTTGGTGACTCTAAATGAATTCAAAATAAAAAAAATAAAAATAGGAGCTCGATCTGGCATCTACAAGAAGAAGTAGAAAATAAGTGCTTGCTAGAGTGCCAAATCCTGAGGTATTTTTCAAGTCTCATAGAAAATCTTCAATTCCAATATCTATTTCTAGACTCAATATTGGTTTGAATTATTCTTCTCATACTGTAAACCAAGTACATATAGTGAATCAAATTGTAGTGAGTATGACAGCTCCTAATGTAAATCAAAATATCCTTAAAAATGCCAATGCTAATGTTAATCAATGGAGGACCAATAGATATAGAGCTTTTGTTTTACCTGTAAATCAGAATCCTCTCCTTGGTAAAGCTCATAAGTACTTGCCTGAGTTTCAAAAGAACAATGTTTTCATCGATGAAGATCATGTTAGGGATTTTTTGTATGCCATGGATAGTCTTTAGGTGGATGATGAAGATGTTGTCCTTATATTGTTATTTCAAAATTTAGAGAAGGATGCTTGATAATGGTTTAACAATCTTGGAGCTGGTACTATCAATAATTTTCAAGAGCTAGAGCACACTTTCCTTAAGAAATATGGAGAGAGGAAGAATGAAAAAGTATTTGCTGACAGAGTTGGCCACCATGAAGAAGAGGGATAATAAATTAGTGGGATATTTCAATAGAAGATTAGTTAATACTAGAAATAATATTCTAGTATCATTAAGGCCAAATGATGACCAATCCATTTGTTTCTATAAAAATGCTTTCCATAGAGATTTTAATTATAATCCGAGACAACAAGCAGTAGCCACCATTGATTTATATATAGAAAGATCTATTGAAATAGAGAGACATATGATTGATAGTGATAAAATAAAATCATACTATTTGGAGCCCTATCAACCCAAAAGAAAGCCCAAGAAGGTTGAGTTTTGGGGTAGAACCCTACGGGTTCTCCCTATTAATCACTTCAGTGTTGTAAACAATCAATCAACCACAATGCATGCATCAAGTAACAGATATGAAAGCTAGGAACGAATATATCAAATCGAAAGGAATGATAAATCAAATGAATTAAATCATTTCCACTCAAGGAGGGCAGATCCCCGCCTCGTAAGGGCAATAAGTGCGAAAGCACAAATGATATTAGTTGATGATATATAATCCTAAAAAAAAACACTTGGATATATATAAATAATAATTTAAATGTAATATCTCATAATATAGCCGACGGCTATATTATTTTTGGTATGTAACATGACTCCCCTCCTCGAAAAGCTTTGTCCTCAAAGCTGGAAATGTCTGGAAAATACTTTCAAGTTCCCATGTAGCATCTTCTTCGGGTAGGTCCTGCCATTTGATGAGAAATTCTTGGATGTGACGAGATCTCAGTATGCATGTTCTGCTTTGTAAAATTGCTTTAGGATGGAGATATATATGCCCTTCTTCATCGAGTACTGGTAATTCTGACTGAGATTGCACTTTTTGGCCGATCACCTTCTTGAGACAGGAAACATGAAATACTAGATGTATACGTGATGAGGGAGGCAACTCTAGTTGATATGCCACTTCTCCAATGCGACGCACAATTTTGTAAGGACCATAAAATTGAGGAGCCAACTTCTGATTGGACTTGATCTTCAATGATAATTGTTTGTAGGGCTGCAAATGCAAGAACACCATATCACCAATATTGAATTCTCTTTCTGAATGGTGTGTGTCTTGTTGCTGCTTCATACGATTTTGTGCTTGGACCAAATTGTCTTTGAGAATGGTGAGCATTGACTATCGTTGCTGAAACCAATCATCTACTTGGGCCACTTTGGAGGATCCTGGTACATAATATGCTACTATTGGTGGCTTAGTTCCATACAATGCTTCAAAAGGAGACATCTTGATGGAGTAATGGTAAGAAGTGTTGTACCACCATTCTACCAATGATAGCCACTGACTCCATTGATATTGTTTATCCTGAACAAAACATCTTAGGTAGGTACCCAAACATTTGTTAACTACCTCCGTTTGGCCATCTGTTTGTGGATGGTATGCAGAAGACATATTTAATTTGGTACCACTAAGTCGAAATAATTCTCTCCAAAAATTGCTAGTAAATATGGGATCTCGATCACTTACAATATTTTTGGGCATTCCATGCAATTTGAAAATTGAGTCCATAAATACCTTAGCCACTTTGCTTGCTGAAAATGGATGTTGTAGAGCCTGAAAGTGAGCATATTTGGAGAGGCGATCAACTACCACAAATATTACTATTTTACCTTCCGACTTAGGAAGACCTTCAATAAAATCCATGGAAATGTGTTCCCACTGACGATCTGGAATGGGTAATGGTTGAAGCAACCCTGGTGATTTGACTATTTCTCCCTTATTGCGTTGGCATACTTCACATTCAGCTACCCATTGTTTGACCTCTACTTTTAATCCTTTCCAACAAAAATATTGTTTAACCCGCATATAAGTTTTCAAAAAACCTGAATGACCTACTGATGGAGAAGCATGTGACTCATCTAGAATCCTTGATTTGATTGTCGAATTGTGTGGAATGTAAATGTGATTCTTCTTTCTTAATATCTTGTCTTCATAGGAGAAAAGAGGGTGCTTGGATGAACCCAATGACAACTCTTGAATTATTTGAGCAGTTTCACTATTGGACAACCATTCTTCCTGTAACTGAGACACCCATTGAGAACAAGGACCTGAAATAGCATTAATGACCACTTCATCTTCATATTTTCTGGATAATGCATCTGCTACCATGTTTTCTTTCCCTTTCTTGTACTCAATAACGAAATCATATCCCAACAATTTAGTCAACCACTTGTTTTGTTCTGGATAAGAAAACCTTTGTTCTAGAAAGTGCTTGAGACTACTATGATCTATTTTTATAATGAAACGACTATTGATTAAGTAGTGTCTCCATTTCTCCACTGCATGTAGAATAGCCAACATTTCTTTTTCATATGTAGATCTTCCCAAATTCTTTTCCTGAAAGTTGTTTACTTTCGAATGCCAAGGGATGACCTTCCTGCATTAATACTACCCCAATACCTATTCCTGAAGCATCACATTCGATGACGAATGGTTTGTGAAAATCTGGAGTTGCCAAAACTGGAGTAGTACACATTGCTTCTTTGAGAGCCTCGAAGGCTTGAGTGGCTACTTCTGACCAATGAAAAGCATCCTTCTTTGTTAGTGCTGTGAGAGGAGCTACAATTTTACCATAGTTACGCACAAATTTGTGATAGTAGCCAGTGAGACCCAAAAAACCATGAAGTTTCTTGATGGTTTTAGGTAAAGGCCAATCTTGAATTACCTTAATCTTATTGGGATCCACTTTAACACCTTCCTGAGATACTATATGACCCAGGTACTCAACTTCTTGAACACCAAAAGAGCATTTAGAGCGTTTGACAAACAACTTTTCCTTGTGTAGTATATGAAGAACCCTTCCCACATGCATCAAATGATCCTTCCAAGATTTACTATATATGAGTATGTCATCGAAGAAGACTAGGACAAATTTGTGGAGGAATGGATGAAACACATGGTTCATGAGGCTTTGGAATGTAGATGGGGCATTAGTGAGACCAAAGGGCATGACCAAGAATTCATAATGACCTTCATGAGTGCGAAAAGTTATTTTGGGAATATCCTCCTCCCTAAGTCTGATTTGGTGAAACCCTGAACGTAAGTCCAATTTGGTAAAAAAATTTGCACCATGTAGTTCATCTAATAAATCATCAATGACAGGTATAGGAAATTTATCTTTGATGGTGATTTTGTTGAGAGGACAAAAATCCGGACACATACGCCAAGAATTGTCTTTACGATGGGCCAAAACTACTGGTGAAGAATAGGGGCTAGTGTTGTGATGGATGACACCATGTTCTAATAGTTCTTGGACAATCTTCTCAATTTCTATTTTTTGAGGTTGGGGATATCGATAAGGATGACCATTAGGTGGAAGACTTCCTGGAACAAGGTGTATGGCATGGTCATGGGATATTTTGGGAGGTAGTCCCTTTGGTTCTTGGAAGACCTCATCATAGTTGGCCACAATGTTTTGTAGATCCTCTGATTGGATTTCTGGCATATCTTGTGCTTGCATTTCCATACAATTAATTTGAGCAATGAATCCATAACTACCTTTTCTTAATATTTTTTCCATGTTGTGCGAACTTACTATCTTTGATGGAGGTGTTGGAATTCCTTGGAGGCGAATGGTCTTCCCATTTTCTTTCCATTCAACAAAGCGTTGCTTGTAATTAAAACCGACCGTGGTTTCCATTTGTTCTAGCCATGCGACTCCCAAGATAACTTTTGAATTCCCTAAATTCATAACAAAAAGAGGACCCTGCCAAGTATAACTTCCCATTTGTAATGAAATTGAAGATGTTTTACCTATACATTGAGCACTACTCCCGCTTGCAGTTCTAACTTGAAATTTATCTTGATTGGAGGAGTGGATGTGCAAGTTTAATGCCTTGGCAAGCCTTGTGTCAATAAAGTTGTGAGTACTACCTGAATCAATTAATACAATTACCTTCCTTTGTCGAATGAATCCTGCCACTTTGATTGTGTGGTGAGTTGATAACCCCATAAGAGCATGTACTAAAATTGCCATAGTATCTTCCTCAGCTACAACCTCCTCGTGTTCAATTTGGTCTTCATCTATGGGATCATCAGGAGAGTTGTTCTCCTCTATTTCTTCATCTTCCTTGTCAGCATATTCAATTTGAAAGTTCTATCATGGTACACATGCCTGATATTTTGGATGATGATTACGACATTTATAGCAAAAATATCTTGATGGTTGATCATTTCTATGAAAAGAGTTGTTGCGGTATTGAGGTCGACCATATGAATCACGTCGTGTGGATGTTCCCATTTGCACCTTCTTCTCATCCAACTTGGCAATCCTTATACAATCATCTATCTTGGATGGATCTTGTAGATCCACTTCGACTTTAATATTCTCTTTCAACCCATTTCTAAAAGTAGCTATCACTACCTTGGTTTCCAATTTTTTTGCATAGGAAAGCAGGCTAGTGAATTTTGATATATAATCCCTTACTGATCCTGTTTGCTTAAGTGATAACAACCGCACCATGTAAGAATATGTGGATCCTTCATCAAATATGTTAAGAAAATATTTGGTGAAATCATTCCAGTAGATGTTGTTTCCCTTCTCGCATTTGAGCCATACAAACCATTGATAAGCTTCAGTACCTAGTTTGGAGGTAGCAAAAGGAACTTTTTTTGAATCTTGAATTTGGTATAAGTCTAAAATGCCTTCCATTTTGGCTATCCACCCACGTGGATCATGACCCTCAAAGGTGGGCATATCAATGCATGGAAAATTGATTCCATTAGGACCTCTTGATTGGTGGTAAACTTCATGTCTATCTTGGTCCTCATTATTCCTCTGTCTATGGAAGCGATTTTGGGAAGGTCTATCAAAACCCTTTGTTGTTCATAAACTTCCTCATTTCCCAAATCCTCATTATTTCTTTGTCCATTGAAGCGATTTGGGGAATGACCATTATGACCTCTTTGGTGTGTATAAGCTCCATACTGATCCTCAGTGCTCCAGTGGTTTGGGCTAGGAGGATTTGGTTGGACTTGTCTTTCCAATAGTTGGGTCATCTTGTCATTCATGCTTTTAATACTAGCCACTAAGGATTGTAAGACCTTGTCAGTGGTCATGGGGCTTCCTGTTTCCTCTTGTGTGAGGTTCTCATGGGAAGAGTTTGGGGAGGGATTGGATGCCATATTGTTAAGCAATGGATGACCAGGGTTAAAGCTAGTAATTCTTAAAGGAGAAGAAGAATTTTGTGTACCTTTGCTTCTAGGAGGTCTTCTTGGTGATTTTAAGATCCCCTCGTTGGAGTTCTCCGAGCTTGATAGTCATCCATTTGGCCCTTTTGTCCACCTTCCGCTCATGCACTTGTCAATAAGGTTCTTCTAGCCAATTTTTTGCCTTTGAATTCTGCAAAATTTTGATAGGTTTGGGCAAAAATTTGGTTTATTTCCACTTGTATTATCGCTCCAACTATGACGCGGATGTGAATTTTGAGCTTCCCCTTAAGACTTCAGCTTTCAGATTTGAATTGACAACTCTCTTTAACAATTTTGACACAACACCCACTTGAAACCAATTTGACACTCACTATTATTTGACACCGGTATGACCAACTAACACTCTTATTTGACATCGGTATGACCAACTGACACCTGACTGCATCGAAGGACTAAACCGACACCGACCCTAATTTGACACCAAAATTGAGATGCACCAAAATTGATGTGACCAATGTGGGTGAGTACCTAAGGATTAAGCCAACCCTAACCAACACATGAATGTGGACATGTAACATGAGGGACACAGTGGAGGACCAATGACACGACACAATGAAGGAACCAATGACATGAGGGACCAACGAAGGGACTAATGTCCAAGACTAAGGTGACATGATAGAAGGAACCAACAACATGGGGATAAGATAAGACCAATAGTAACACAGGGAATGCTAGAAGCCAACACGAGGGAGCTACTAGTGTGACCTAAGCCATAGTTCAAGAGATGCGACTCCTGTCTTTTAAACAATCATTTGCCCACATCACACTGAATGTGGGATAATTCCTCGAATTCACTAAAAAAATTTATAAAATTTATTTCTAACCGTATGTTTCCCATAAATGCACTTAAATACTATGTTTTGATTGTTCAGTGCTCTCGTGATTGGGCAAGTGTATGCAACGATGTCTATGGCGATATTTTTCCATGGATTCTTAAGACTGTGGTACGATTGAAATGACTGGCGTCTAATTACCTTCTTCTCACCTTATTATTATTTGTCCAACTACAAGTTTAAAACCTTGGAACGCTATGTTGAGTGCTTTTAGTCGCTAAAAATTGGTGTTTGCACCATTCACTTATGGGTGGGGAAAATTTTGTTTACCAGATCACTGAGATCTTGTGGAATGTAATCGTCAAGGGTTTTAGAAAGGACCTCAATACCCTTTGTCTTCTACCTAAATGCCCTAGATACAAGTTTCACCAATGTAAGTGTTGTTCATGGGATGTGGACTACAACCTGCGGCTACATTTTTATAGTGGTTTCAATTGCCTCTCTGACTGGGTTTCGTCATGTTGAGCAAGGTGTAGCAAAAATATTATCATTGTTGTCAACACAGTCAGATAGATCTGTTGATGCAGTGGATAGGAAGTTCAAAAGCTATTCAGATGCAGAAGACATGAGTTCAAAGGTTATTCAGAGTATGTACAGTGATTTTCCAAGAAGATCGAAGTGGCCCATATGCAAAAGATCAAAGAAAAAAGACAAGAAAAGTGTCGCGATATCACGACATATACAACAGGAAGAAAAACTGTCATGATTTTGCGACATGTTGGAAGAGAGAGAAAAAGCAGGAAAAACTGTCACGATTTCATGACATATTGGAAGAGAGAGAAAAGCAGGAAAAACTATCGCAATTTCGCGACATGTTGGAAGAGAGAGAAAAAGTAGGAAAAACTATCACGATTTTGCGACATGTTGGAAGAGAGAGAAAAAGTAAGAAAAACTATCACGATTTCATGACATGTTGGAAGAGAAAAAGGCAAGTGGAAAAACTGTCGCGATTTCGTGACATGTTGGAAGAGAAAGAAAAAGTAGGAAAAAGTGTCACGATTTCGCGACAAGTTCGAAGAAAGAGAACAAGTAAGAAAAGTGTCGTGATTTCGTGACATGTTGCATTTTCACAACTAAAATAGGAGAGAGAAAGTAAGTTTGAAAAGTGTCACGATATCGTGACATGTCACATTTTTGCGACAAAAGAAAGAGAGGAAGCGTACGGAAGTAGAACTATCACAATTTCATGACAAAAGCAGAAATCAAGACTTCAAAAGCAGAAGTGTCACGATTTCATGACAAAAGAAAATAAGTAAAGTACGAGCAGAAGTGTCACGATTTCATGACAAAAGCAGAGAAGAAGACTTTGAAGGAAGAAGTGTCACGATTTCATGACAAAAGCAAATAAGTAAAGTATAGAAGTAGAAGTGTCATGATTTCATGAAAAAATTAGAGAAGAAGACTTTTGTTGAGAAGCAACACACCCCCACTGAAAAATGAGATTCCATCCTTAGAAAGCCCTGAACTTCCATTTTTGCAGTAGGGACCCTCTTGATAATTTTCAGGTTTTAAATCCAAATTTGCTTGCCTCCTTTTTAAAGTTGTGTTTTTTCTTGCATTCCAGCTGTGTTATCCAAGAATTCACTTTTTACATGCTAGAATAATTCATGCACAAACAAAATATTGCACCGGTATCGAGAAAAATGCAGAAAACAGTTGCATAAATTCATGAAAAATCAAACTTTCCATTTTTGGTAGTGTCACGATATCGCGACACTTCCATTTTCGGAAATGTCACGAAATCGCGACAGGTAAATCAAAAAGCAGCTAAGTCATTTTTGTGTAGCGAAATCACGACACTTTCCATTTTTGGAAGTGTCACGATATCGTGACATTTCCATTTTTGGAAAGTGTCATAAAATCGCTGCCGGTCGGAGGAGAGAGAAAGAAAACGTATGGAAGGGCACGATTTTGCGACATGTCGCAAAATCGCGACATGTCGCATTTTCACGGTAGGAGAGAGAAAGTGGGCTGCAGAATGAAAATCGGTTAAGTCGTAAATGTGTCGCAAAATTGTGGTCAACGCGGTCAACGCATGCAGGTACGGGAACTGTCGTGATATCGCAACGTGTTCTATTTTCGTGGGTTGTTGATGGAAAAACGCTTAAGTGCAAAAGGTGTAGCACGTCGTTAACATGTCGCAGAATCACGGCTGAAAATCAAGAAGTTGTACGGAGGCCAGGAAGGTCACGATTTTGCGACATGTCGCGAAATCGCAACATGTCGCGTTTTCGCGACCGACGGGGGAAGAAGTTGCCGATGCGCTGGGGACATCGCGATTTCGCGACATGTCGCGAAATCGTGACATGTCGCAGAATCGCGATAGGAGAGAGAAAGTCCTAAGTTGACCGGAAAGTGCATTCCAGCGGGAACGTAAGGCATCCTGGGGTAGCGACACGTGTCAAAGCGTGAGGCAGACAAACAAAAGCCGACATGCAAGCTTATTTTGCGGTTTTTAATCTGTTTTAACTGTTTTAAGCTTGGATTTAATGTTTATTAAAGTGCTAATATAATATTTTTGTCTTTCATGCAGGATTCCATCTGGAACTTGCGGGACAACCAGGAAAGGCCATAAAGTCAAAGTTAAAGTGCAGATTTGATCGAGGACCGCCATGCTAGAGGAGAAGATGCCGATGAAAGCATTCAATGGAGATTTATTGCAGAATTAATAGCATGGAGATAATTTCAACTCAAAGATGGCTTTATGGAGATCAAATTGATGGAGAAGTGGTGACTCATCCGGCTCACCAGCAGAATTAATGGAGGCATTTATTTGTAGCTGCGGATGAATGCAAGTGGCTTTAGATTTTATCTTCTCCATTTATGGCAGCTAATCGCACCGATTTGCCAAAGGGTTAAGTTCTATCTCGGACTTTGATTTTAAATGGATTTTTATTATAAAACCTGGTCCTAGGGTTTAGATGTGATAATATTTGCAGTTATGAGAAGAAGATATTTTTGAAAAGATCAGGGTCTATCCTGAGTCTATAAATACTTCTTCTCAATGTAATTGCGGGAGGCGAAGACTTAGAAATAAAAGGATTATAAGCAATTTCTTGCAAATTTTGTGAAATCCTTTATTTCTGGACTTGGAGTTGATGTGCTTTAGCTTTTCTGTGATAGCATGGCCAGGAGCCTAATCTTTTGTAGAGTGTGATAAGTGTATCTTCTTTTGTTATCCGTTCCATTAAAGTTTGTTAGATATATGCTATAAATCTACCATTATCAAGTTTAAATATGCTGTTAGGCTTCAGTTGTTCTCTTGTCTGCTAGGGGAAATTATAGATTTGAGGTTAAGTTTGTTCTAATTGCTCTCGTCTTCACCGTGTGAGCTAGGCTACCAATGAAAGATACCAATTTTAACCAAATGCCCTTGGATTTATGATTTTTTGCTAGATTTGTTTCACTCGCCTTGTGCTCTTAGTTGAAAGTGATCTTAGACCGACTGGACACTTTCTTCTTTGATTTGTTCTGTTGTGAAGCTGATAGCATAGATAAGATTGACAGTTTAAGTTTTACAGTTTAAAGTCTGATAAACTTCTCTTTCTGCCCTACCCTACCCTCTCTTTGTTTTCGATGAATGATCCATTTTTATTTTCTTTGTTTGTATTTTATTTAAATCTTCTGACCCATGAGAGCTAGATCAAGAATTCAAGTTAAATCCGATAAACAACTTCGCAACTCATCGAAAAAGTTCAGGAACCCCCCGTAAGGTAACAGAGCGATCCATATTGAAATCTATTCCGAAGTGGAAAAGAGTGAATAGCCATTCGACCCAACTCTGTAACTCGCACCTTGGATAACCAGCTAGATCCTAAAGCGAGTGGGATCCGTCCCGTGGGTGTCTTTGGTGCTTCCTGCCCATCCTTTCGCGAGGGTGCATATGAAAGCCGGACCAACACCTAATTGGCGCTAGAAGGAGGGCCTGTTGAACTCAGTTCAAGTTCAGTAGTCTGTTAAGTATTGTAAGTTTGTGAGTGCTGATTTAAAATTTTGTGGTTAGAGTTTTTGCCTGAACAACAACACTTATCACCAACATTTTAAAACTGGCCCAGTGAAATCCGAGCAGTATTGTAAGTTGTCAGTACAGTTTTTAAAATTGCCAGAGAAGACCTCAAGTTAAGAACAATTTTATCTCCACTGGCAGTTATCCAATTACAACTCAGAACATCACTGTCAGCCAAGAAATAATGGCAAATTGGTTGGGTCCCACTGCTTTGAACATTCCGGGTATAGCCAATGACTTTCCCAGAAGTCCAGAAAGATACCTCCCTATGTACAAACATGATGGGACAAGAACTGCAGAAGAACATCTGCTAGCTTTCAAAAATGCTTTAAAATTATTGAATATATAGCATGAAGATGTTGCCTACAGATTGTTCCCGTTCACTCTCCAGGAGGGAGCTTATGTCTGGTTTTTAAACCTCACCAGCAATTCCATTACTAGCTGGGATGACCTAGAGAAAGCTTTTATATCACAATTTGGGGAAGTGATAGACCCCAGTGTGTTATACCAACAATTTTCCAACATCAAGAGAGAGTCAGGAGAAACTGTCAGGTCTTTCAATATGAGGTTCCAAAGAGCTTATGGTAGAATGACTGGCCATTACATCCCAAATGCAAATATGGCCTTAGAAATCTATAAGAATGCATTGGATGCGGTGACCTCTATTTTCATCAAGAGAGACATCAATATCACAACCCTAGCAGGGGCTTATAAGGAAGCCTTAATTCTTGAAAGACAGCTAGGGCCTCAAATTCTGAGCAGTCCTTTGATATCCTATGTTACACAAAACATGCCTATTTCAAACCCCATTCCACATCATGAGTTAGTGCCAACATGTCATGCTCTACCCAAGGAGACTTCGTTAACTGTGACATCCACTCAGCATGTGCAAAATATACAGAAAAGTTCTGACAAATTCAAAGTGGAGGTGCTTGAACTGAACAGTTGTGATCTGGCACCACCCAAATCTGAATTTTTTCCTGGTGAGTTAAATTTTCCTAGAGATCAAAGAAATATTGGTATTTCTAGTTCACCCAAAAATAGTACAACCGAGGGTTTCAGATTCTGTCACTTTTCCTGAAGAGACAGAAAGTCTTGTACAGACTCCTGTGGATGAAATGCAATATTTTCAACAGTTCAAAATAGACAGTTATAATTTGAGATGTGAGAGTCCAGAACCTAACAATGATCCTTCCTCATCAGAGGATGATGAAAGTGAGATTCAATGTCACTATGCAGAAGTAACCGAGGAGGATAACATCATTGAGGATATGAGGGAACTTAAAGCTGACATCACCCTCTATGAACTGCCTCAGATTGTTGAACAAAAGGATAGCTTGATTGAAGCTTACTCTGGACCACCTGTTGAATTTCAAGAAAAGGAGAAAAAGATAGTAAATATGAATATGGTCAGCCAACTTGGAATTGATGAACTGTCTCAACATAAGCCTGCAACTTCTGAACATAATGTCAAGGAAAAGGTTGTAAACTGTGTTGATGTAAATATTGGAGTTTATAAGTTGGCAACTGAAAAGGTGGGAACGGTTACAGCTCTAACCCATCACAACAGTGATAGTTGGATATTACACATTGATGAGGTTAAATCTAAGCAAGGCTCAGGTGAAAAGGAAAATTGTAAACATTCTGCTAGAGGGATAAAAATTGAAGTCCTGGATATTGAAGCAGTACAACAACCACAAAATGTTCAAGTTGTTAAGAACCAGGGCATATAGATAAAACATGATTTCTTTCATTTGTCACATAATTTTGAAGATGTGGTGGTCTGGGTCTATCAAGATTTTAAGGTATTTGATCCTGGGGTTTTTTACATTCAGTCCTTTTGAAAGAATTCTGCAAACCCTTCAAGTAGAAGCATAAACATGTTATCATATGATTTGTTATTATATGATTTGTTTAATTTGAAGGAGTTGCAGATTTGTTTTTCAAATGGGACAGGGAAGACAGTAAACACAAGTCTTTCCCAGATAGAAAATTTTTGAAGCACAGTCTAGAGTGCATTTCGTCAACAGGACCTGAAAGGTAATTTTTCTAAATTACTTGCACATGGTCAAAAAAATTTTAAGGCACCATTTCTCTGCTTTCCCAACTGCTGCATTTTTTGAGTATGAAGGGAAGTTGTAGCATATGTATACATTGTAAGTAAGCTTTGAAGTTTTTCAATTTTCTTTCTTTGTCTGTACAGTTTTAGCTTGTGCAGTTTATTTCTTTTGCCAGTGCTTTTTATTTCCTTTCTTTGTCTTTTTATGTTAGCTTGTTCTTTAAGTCTGTACAGTCTTTTGTTTCAGTTTTAGTTGCTTTGCAATTCCTTTTCTTTGCTGTCTATACAGTTCAGTGTTTTAGTCTGTGCAGTTTTGATTCTGTCTTGCTTTAGAGGCCTGTCTATCCTTGGAGGTCTGTCCAAAGTTCTTCAACTTTTGAAATCTGTCCTTTAACCTCTGCCTGAGCAATCAATGGGATAGTCAGCCTTCAAATTGTTTTATTCTGAGCTGATAAATCCACAATCCAGTACCCCATTCTGTTCATTATTCTAATTGAGATAGTCTGCTTACTCTGAACTGTAGAGCTATTTTGTTATTCAGGACAAAGGTAGAGAGATGATGGGATCTTGTGTCTTACTTGCCACAGTTGTTTTAATGATAGAAAAACTGCTATGCTGTTCAGTTGGAGGAACTCCTGAGGAATCCAAGAAAAGCTGGTTATAAGAGGGGACTATGGTTCATGCAATTATTTGGGTATCCACAGAGGCTATCAGTGCCTAGACTGATACAGTTCCGGATTGATCAAATGATAGAAGAAAATTGTAATTTCCCTAAAATCATTTCAGATATTGATATATTTCAGAGGGAGAGATATAAAAAAAAAAAAAGAGAAGAGAAAAAAAGGAAAAAGAAAAGAATTACATAATGAAGAGGCAGCCAATATTAGATTATGCCCTACAGTTGTAAATTTGGGTCGTGTAAATCTAAAGGGTAACTCTGTCTAGGTTGTAAAAGGCTAAACTAGTAAACAGAGCTCTACTCGGTTTCCCATTTTATAATCTAGAAAAGCTGATCAGTCCAAGTTATCATTCAATTCAGTCATCCTTGAAGAAAGTTTTATACCCTTTGTAATTACACATCAGAAATCTTCCTTGAAGTAATCCAGCCTAGTATGTCCTTGGGAAATTTTAACAGCTAGCAGTTAGTAGTCAATTTATTGTGAAGAATGTCTGTGGCAAGGCATGATGCATGGTCTTTTTGTTTTGAAACCAGAGTCCTGGGTTCTAAAATAGTGCTACTATTTTACCCGCAGATATCACCATTTGTTGATAAGCAACACACCCCCACTAAAAAATGAGATTCCATCCTTAGAAAGCCCTGAACTTCCATTTTTGCAGTAGGGACCCTCTTGATAATTTTCAGGTTTTAAATCCAAATTTTCTTGCCTCCTTTTTAAAGTTGTGTTTTTTCTTGCATTCCAGCTGTGTTATCCAAGAATTCATTTTTTACATGCTAGAATCATTCATGCACAAACAAAATCTTGCACCGGTACCGAGAAAAATCCAAAAAACAGTTGCATAAATTCATGAAAAATCAAACTTTCCATTTTTGGTAGTGTCGCGATATCGCGACACTTCCATTTTTCGAAAATGTCGCGAAATCGCGACAGGTAAATCAAAAAGCAGCTAAGTCATTTTTGTGTAGCGAAATCGTGACACTTCCAAAAATGGAAATGTCGCGATATGTCGCGATATCGCGACACTTCCATTTTCGAAAATGTCGTGAAATCGCGACAGGTAAATCAAAAAGCAGCTAAGTCATTTTTGTGTAGCGAAATCGCGACACTTTCCATTTTTGGAAGTTTCGCGATATCGCGACATTTCCATTTTTGGAAGTGTCACGATATCGCGACATTTCCATTTTTGGAAGTGTCGCGATATCGCGACATTTCCATTTTTGGAAGTGTCACGATATCGCGACATTTCCATTTTTGGAAAGTGTCGCAAAATCGCTGTCGACCGGAGGAGAGAGAAAGAAAACGTACGGAAGGGCACGATTTTGAGACATGTCGCGAAATCGTGACATGTCGCATTTTCACTGACAGGAGAGAGAAAGTGGGCTGCATAATGAAAATCGGCTAAGTCATAAATGTGTTTCAAAATCGCGGTCAACGCGGTCAATGCATGCAGGTACGGGAACTGTCACGATATCGTGACGTGTTCTATTTTTGTGGGTTGTTGATGGAAAAACGCTTAAGTGCAAAAGGTGCAGCGCGTCGCTAACATGTCGCAGAATCGCGGCTAAAAATCAAGAAGTTGTATGGAGGCCAGGAAGGTCGCGATTTCGCGACATGTCGTGAAATCGTGACATGTCGCGTTTTCGCGGCCGACAGGGGAAGAAGTTGCCGATGCGCTGGGGACGTCGCGATTTCGCGACATGTCGCGAAATCACGACATGTCGCAGAATCGCGATAGGAGAGAGAAAGTCCTAAGTTGACCAGAAGTGCATTCCAACGGGAAACAGAAGGCATCCTGGGGTAGCGACACGTGTCAAAGCGTGAGGCAGATGAACAGAAGCCGAGATGCAAGCTTATTTTGCGGTTTTTAATCTGTTTTAACTGTTTTAAGCTTGGATTTAATGTTTATTAAAGTGCTAATATAATATTTTTGTCTTTCATGCAGGAATCCATCTGGCACTTGCAGGACAACCGGGAAAGTCCATAAAGTCAAAGTTAAAGTGCAGATTTGATCAAGGACCGCCATGCTAGAGGAGAAGATGCCGGTGAAAGCATTCAATGGAGATTTATTGTAGAATTAATAGCATGGAGATAATTTCAACTCAAAGATGGCTTTACGGAGATCAAATTGATGGAGAAGTGGTGACTCATCCGGATCACCAACATAATTAATGGAGGCATTTATTTGCAGTTGCGGATGAATGCAAGTGGCTTTAGATTTTATCTTCTCCATTTATGGCAGCTAACTGCATTGATTTGCCGAAGGGTTAAGTTCTATCTAGACTTTGATTTTAAATGGATTTTTATTGTAAAACCCGGGTCCTAGGGTTTAGATGTGATAATATTTGCAGTTATGAGAAGAAGATATTTTTGAAAAGATCGTGGTCCAGTCCCGAGTCTATAAATACTTTTTCTCAATATAATCGCGGAGGGGCGGAGACTTAGAAATAAAAGGCTTATAAGCAATTTCTTGCAAATTTTGTGAAATCCTTTGTTTCGGACTTGGAGTTGATGTGCTTTAGCTTTTCCGTGATAGCATGGCCAGGAGCCTAATCTTTTGCAGAGTGTGATAAGTGTATCTTCTTTTGTTATCCGTTCTATTAAAATTCGTTAGATATATGCTGTAAATCTGCCATTATCTAGTTTAAATATGCTGTTAGGCTTTAGTTGTTCTCTTGTCTGCTAGGGGAAATTACAGATTTGAGGTTAAGTTTGTTCTAATTGCTCTATCTTCACTGTGTGAGCTAGGCTGCCGGTGAAAGATACTAGTTTTAACCAGCTGCCCTTGGATTTATGATTTTTTGCTAGATCTATTTCACTCTGCCTTGTGCTCTTAGTTGAAAGTGATCTTAGACTGACCGGACACTTTTTTTCTTTGATTTGTTCTGTTGTGAAGCTGATAGCATAGATAAGATTGACAATTTAAGTTTTACAGTTTAAAGTCTGATAAACTTCTCTTTCTGCCCTACCCTACCCTCTCTTTGTTTTCGATGAATGATCCATTTTTATTTTCATTGTTTGTCTTTTATTTAAATCTGTTGACCCATGAGAGCTAGATCAAGAATTCAAGTTAAATCCGATAAACAACTTCTCGCAACCATCGAACAAGTTCAGGAACCCCCTGTAAGGTAACAGAACAGTCCATATTGAAATCTATTCCAAAAGTGGAAAAGAGTGAATAGCCATTCGACCCAACTCTGTAACTCACACCTTGGATAACCAGCTAGATCCTAAAGTGAGTGGGAACTGTCCCGTGGGTGTCTCCGGGGCTTCCTGCCCATCCTTTCGCGGGGTGCGTATGAAAGCCGGACCAACAACTTCGAAGGCAGAAGTGTCACGATTTCGTGACAAAAGCAAAGAAGCTAAGTATGAAAGCAGAAGTGTCATGATTTCATGACAAAAGCTAAGTTGAAGACTACGGAGGCAGAAGTGTCGCGATATCGCGACAAAAGCAAAGTCGAAGTCTATGGAAGTAGAAGTGTCGCGATATCACGACAAAAGCAAAGACGAAGTATACGAAGGCAAAAATGTCATGATATCACGACAAAAGAAAAGACGAAGTCTACGAAGGCAAAAATGTCATGATATCATGACAAAAGAATAGAGAAAGCGTATGGAGGCGAAAGTGTCACGATATCGTGACATGTTGTATTTTCATGGCAACAACAACAAAAGAAGCTACAGAGGCAGAAATGTCACGATTTCATGACAGGTCGTAAATGCGCAAGTCAAGAAGGAGAACCCGACTGAAATGAGAAGTATGACAGTGGACCGACATCACTACGACATTTACAGGGGCAGTTACAGAGTGATTTCATACTGCTAAAATACGAAGAGTGATCAAAAGTCAGTATGGCGGTTACAGGGTCTGTCTAGAATGAAATCATCAAGCGATGGATAAACCGAACATCTTCTTGAGTTGAAGCCGATGAAGACCGATGACAACCGACTAAAATTAGGGTTTACAGTTGTTATGAAAGCCGACTAAGATTAGGATTTACAGCCGACTAAGATTAGGGTTTTCATCATAAAAAATATTGTTATAAAAGGAGGGCTATTTGGAGAATTGAGAAGATGGTCGAATGTGTGTGAAATACGGTCATTGTGCGCAGAGAGCAAGTCGTGTCGAATCATGCTAAGTGCAAAATTTGCAAAGAGAGCAGAGTGCACAAAAGGGAGAAGATGATCGTGAAGTTCGACTGTAACGAAGCAGAGTGTGCGAAGTGATTACGTAGAGAGAGCAGAGTGAGAGAGCAAAAAGGTTGAAGTTCGACCAGGTGCTGCTGTGATTGCATAGAGAAAGTAGAGTGCACAGAGAATGCAAAGGTGAAGAAGACCAGTCAGGGTCTTGCAAAAGCAAAGGTATCTTACTGTCAAACTTATAGATTCAAATTGAAGTCCAGGTTGCAGCTTGGCATCAGGGTTGGTGCTCCTTTCTGTGGTGTGATAAATAAGGGTTGGTGCTCCTTCTGTTGGTGGTAAATAAGGGGTTGGTGCTCCTTTTTGGTGCAGATAAATCGGGTTGGTGCTCCTTTTGGTGTAGATAAATAAGGGGTTGGTGCTCCTTTCTGTTGGTGCAGATAAATAAGGGGTTGGTGCTCCTTACAGTGGGTGTTGGTAAATTGATTGTAAAGTTGGTGCTTTGCAAAGGCTAGATTTGGATGGTAGTCCAAGAAGTCAATTTTTGAGGAGTAGCCACATTGGTGAACCTCGTTAAATCTTGTGTTGTGTGATGCTCTTTTGTTATACTTGTTGTATCTAGTAATAAGTTTTAATTGCTATGGTATTAAGAGCTATAAATTCAAGTTTAAAGAGCTACACCGATTCACCCCCCTCTCAGTGTCATTGTAAGACTAACAATTGGTATCGTAGCTAAGTTCCTGTACAAGCTTAACCGGCTAGGGTGATCTTGGAAGTAACACAATGGCAGGTGGTGAAGGCTTCTCATCAAACAAAGCACCATTGTTTGATGGATCTAATTACACATTCTAGAGAATCAGGATGCAGACATATCTCTGTGCTTTGGGATACGACATCTAGGATTCAGTAGTTAGTGGATACACAATACCCATCACTCCTCCAAAAGAGGCTGACGAAAAGAAACTGTTTGAAAATAACTCAAAAGCAAAGAATGCTATCATGTGCGGATTAGTAGATAGTGAACTAGTAAAGATCATGAGCTGTAAAATGGCAAAAGAAATATGGGACAAACTAAGGAGTATTCATGAAGGAGATGATAAGATCAAGGAGGCCAAGTTATAGACACATCGAGCTCAGTTCGAAGCATTAAATATGAATGACGATGAAAACATTGAGGCATATATGCTGAGAGTTAATGGAATCATTAATGCGATCAGAGGACTCGACGAGGATATCGAAGACTCTACCATCATGAAAAAGGTATTAAGATCTCTTCCTCAAAGGTTTGATTCTAAAGTCTCAGTGATAGAAGAAGCTAAAAATCTAAATTATTTTAGTATAGATGAGATGTATGGTTCTTTGACTGCATATGAGATGAGGATAGGAAGATCTAAACCCACAGATAGAGAAGCGGCTTTTAAAGCCCTTAAAAATAAAAATGCAAAACAAGAGTCCGAGGAAGAAGAGACATCAGATGAAATGGAAGCAAACTTTGTTAGAAAACTAAAAAGGGGAAAAGGAAAATACAGAGGAAAGCTACCGTTTAAATGTTTCAACTGTGGAGGCATTGGGCATTTTGTGACTAAATGTCCACTTAATGAGAAGAACAAAAATGATGAAGGATCGCACCAAGAAAGAAGTGACTGGAAGAAGAAAATGAATTTCAGAAAAGGCAACTTCAAGAAGAAAAGTTTCATCTCCAGGAATGCCAGCTCATCAGAAGACAACTCCGGTGAGGATTCTGAAGAGGAAACAGGTGAAGCTCTTTTCATGGCATTTGAAGAAGTAAAATCAGAAAAGGAAGAAGGAGTGAACTCTGAAGTATGTGGTGAAAACCCCGAGGCTGAAGTAGATCTAGAAGGTGAGTTGATCTCTGCACTTGAAGAGTGGAAAATAGAGAGGAAAAAGAATAAGAAAATTTCAAAAAAGCTTGAGGATGCAAACGAAATCATAACCAATCTGAAAGTACAGATAGAAGAATACAAGAAAATATCTGAAGATCTCGAAGTACAAATTACCATGAAAATAGATTATTGCTGCAAACTAGAAGAAGAGAATGTTGGTTTACGAACGCAGATAGAAGAGATGAATCACAAAATTAGTTGCTATCACAAACGCGAAGAAAGTTCTATGAAGTCGGATAAGATTATAAATGACCAAAGGCCTGCAGGCATCAAATTTGGTCTGGGTTTCATCGAAGGAGAATCATCAAATGGATCAAAGGCCAGAAATGTAGAATCCATAAAGAATGAAGATAAGAAACAAAGTTGATCAAGGAAAAATGTCTCATGCAAAAGAAAGCAATAATGCCAGGCACGAAAGGAGAATTGACAATGATGGATTCACCAATGTCACACATCAAAGAAGAAGAAGACCTATGGCTCCTACGACAACATGGCAAAGACCATCACCCAGGTTCAATTATCCCTTTTCTGGTTTCTATTTTAAATGCAATGGCTATGGACATAAAATCTCAGACCGCAAATATAATGTAAGACCAAGGAATTTCACCAAATAGAAATGCTTTTTCTCCTTTGATGAATTATACAAGTAGAATGTTATAACTATCATAATTTTGGGCACATTGCAAGAAACTGTAGAAGTACATTTGCATCAAATCAGTTTCAGGGAAGAAAATTTCAACCAAATAGGATGAGACAAAATAGAAAACTTCCCAAAAAACATGCACAAGCTATTGATAAGGGAAAGGCAAAACAAGAGCCCAAAACTACTATCAAAATGGAGTGGAAAGAAAAAGAGCGACTTAAGGAAGAAAAGGAATCCTTAATCGTACAAACAACATTTAAAGCACATAATAAATATGTACCATGGATACTTGATAGTGGATGCTCCAGTCATATGACAGGTGACAAACAAAAATTTGAGAAGTTACAAAAATATGAAGGTGGTTCAAGAAAGTTTGGAAATAATGATGGAGCTAAGATAGTTGGCAAAGGTTCAGTTAAAATTAGTGACGAAAAAATTAAGTCAGAAGAAGTCTTGTTTGTGGATGGTTTGAAACATAACTTGTTGAGCGTAAGTCAGATTTGTGATAAAGGTCATGAAGTAGTTTTTAAGAAGCAGGGTTGTGAAGTCAGAAAAACAAACAATGGAAAATTGATAGCAATCTGGATCAAGGACATCTGGAAACCTGTACACGCTCTCAGAGACTTCAGAAGGAGCTTGTTTTATTGGACAGGAAGAAGAAAATTGGTTGTGGCACAAGAGACTCGGTCATATTAGCTTTGATAATCTAGTAAAAATCAACTCAAAAAGGGCAGTGAGAGATATTCCCACCATCAAGCAAACCTCGCAAACAACATTTGTGCTTCATGCCAAAAGGGGAAGCAAACTAGAGTCACATTCAAAACAAAAGAGTACTACACAAGCAAACCTTTGGAACTAATACACACCGATTTATGTGGACCCATGAGAACACAAAGCATAAATGGTGACAAATATTTTATGTTGTGCATTGATGACTATTCAGAATGACATGGATATTTTTCTTGAAGCATAAATCAAAAGCTTTTGAAATGTTCAAGACTTTCAAAAACCAAGTTGAGAATGAAACAAGAAAGAGGATCAAATGTTTAAGATCAGATAGAGGAGGAGAATTCATTTCAGAGGAGTTTATAGAGTACTGTGAAAAATACGGTATTAGGAGACAGTTTTCAGCAACCAAGACACCTCAACAGAATGGAGTGGTAGAAAGAAAGAACAGGACAATGCAAGAAATGGCACGGACTATGTTGGCTGAAAGCAGAGTAGCAGACATATTTTGGAAAGAAGCAGTCCATACTATGGTGTATATCCAAAATAGGTACATGCTGAGAACACATGAAAGCAAAACTCCTTATGAGTTGTGGTTCGGTAAAAGGGCAACAACAAAATACCTCAAAGTTTTTGGCAGCAAGTGCTACATCAAAAGAACTCAAGATAATCTTGGTAAGTTTGAAGATAGAGCGGATGAAGGTATTTTTGTTGGTTATTCATCAAAAAGCAAAGCTTACAAATGCTACAACAAGAGGCTAAAGAAAATTGTGGACAGTGTCGATGTTAAATTTGATGAAGGTAGAGAACGAGTAATTAGCTATGAAAAGAACTACCCAATTTATGAAGAGGTTATTGAAGGAGATGAGGAAAACGAAACGGAAAAGATACAAAAAATTGACTCAGATGATTTAAGTTGTGATTCAGAAGTGGAAGAAAATAAGAAATTCAAAACAGGCAGCTGGCAGAAAAATCATCCTAGAGAGCAAATAATTGGAGACCCCAAAGTTGGTGTTCAGATAAGAAGAAGAGTAGTAAGTAACTACTCTCTATTATCCAGCATTGAGCCCAAAAATGTTGCTGACGCAAGCAAAGATGAAAGTTGGATGAAGGCAATAAATGAAGAATTAGATCAGATCGAGAAAAATGAAACTTGGGAGTTAGTACCTAGACCTAGCAAATAAAAATATAATCGGGACTAAATGGATTTTTCGAAACAAATTGAATGAAGACGGACAGGTAGTCAGAAATAAAGCAAGATTGGTATGTAAGGGTTATGCACAAGTTGAAGGCATTGACTTTGAGGAAACTTTTGCACCAGTAGCTAGACTAGAGGCAATTAGAATGTTTCTGGCTTTAGCAGTCTACAAGAATTTCAAAGTTTATCAAATGGATGTGAAATCAGCGTTTTTGAATGGGAAACTTGAAGAAGAGGTTTATATTGAGCAACCAGATGGTTTCCAACTTGGTGATGATCCCAACTTGGTTTGCAAGTTGAAGAAAGCATTATATGGCTTAAAACAGGCACCCCGAGCATGGTATGCAAGGCTAGACAACTATCTCACTCAACAAGGGTTTAAGAAAGGTATGGTGGATAGTAATTTGTATGTCAAAATAGAAAATGGGCATCTTATTGTTCTTGTTGTATACGTAGATGATATCATATTTGGTAGCAACAAAGATGAGTCATGTAAAGATTTAGCAAATAAGATGCAGAAAGAATTTGAAATGTCAATGATTGGTGAACTTTCGTATTTCCTCAGGTTGCAAGTTAATCAAAATAAGAAGGGCATATTTATTTCTCAAGTTAAATATGTGAAAGAGATGTTAAAAAAGTTCACAATGGAGGATTGTAAGCCAGTTAGCACTCCCATGACGACAAGGTTGCAAGTTGAGCAAGGATGACAAATCTCCACCTGTTGATCAAACCATGTACAGATCTATGATTGGGAGCTTACTGTACCTGATAGCTACCAGACTAGATATTTTGCAGGCAGTATGCATGGTAGCATGATTTCAGGCTAATCCCAAGGAGACTCATGTGACAGTAGTGAAGAGGATTCTTCGGTACCTCAAGGGTACTATGGAGTATGGGTTATGGTATCCGAAAGGTAAAGACTTCACCCTTATTTCGTATTCAGATGCAGATTGGGTAGGAGGTGTCGATGATAGAAAGAGTACCAGTGGAGGTGCATTCTATCTTGGAGACAGATTGGTCGCATGGCACAGTAAGAAACAAGAGTCAGTTTCTTTATCGACAATAGAGGCAGAATATATTGCAACGACAACATGTTGTACGTAGGTATTGTGGATGAAACAAACCCCGAAAGATCTTGGTATTAGCTTCAGTGAGCCAATATCAATTAAGTGTGCTAACACCAGTGCCATTAACATCTCCAAGAATCTCGGTTATGCATTCACGCACAAAACACATTGCTATTCGGTATCACTTTTTGAAGGAGAAAGTTGCGAAAGGTGAGGTTAAGTTGGATTTTGTTCCAACTACAGAGCAAGTAGCAGATATCTTCACAAAACCATTGCCCAAGGAAGTTTTTGAGTACCTTCACAATAAATTGGGAGTGGTCACACTTCCCAAGAATTGACTAGCTACAGGGATCACATTCTCGGGGGGAGCATTTAAGTATTTGATTATCTTTTTGCTCATGTTCATGATTTTTGCTAAGTGTAATAAATTTTGCCTCGAGAATGTTGTGCATGGACTCAGGGGGAGTCTGCAGTAGCCCTTTGGTATTATTGTCAAAGGGGGAGAAGAGTTACAGGAAATTGCACATGTGTTGCCAAAAATTCCAAAGGGGGAGATTGTTGAGCAAGGTGCAACAATAATATTGTCATTGTTGTCAACACAAGTCAGATAGATCTATTGATGCAGTGGATAGGAAGTTCAAAAGCTATTCAGATGCAGAAGACAGGAGTTCAAAGGTTATTCATAGTATGTACAATGATTTTCCAAGAAGACCGAAGTGGCCCATATGCAAAAGATCAAAGAAAAAATACAAGTAAGAAAAGTGTCACGATATCACGACATATACAAAAGGCAAGAAAAACTGTCATGATTTCGTGACATGTTGGAAGAGAGAAAAAGTAGAAAACTATCAGATTTCGTGACATGTTGGAAGAGAGAGAAAAAGTAGGAAAAACTGTCATGATTTCGTGACATGTTGGAAGAGAGAGAAAAAGTAGGAAAAACTGTCACGATTTCGTGACATGTTGGAAGAGAAAAAGGCAAGTGGAAAAACTGTCATGATTTCATGACATGTTGGAAGAGAAAGAGAAAGTAGGAAAAAGTGTCATGATTTCATGACAAGTTCGAAGAAAGAGAACAAGTAAGAAAAGTGTCACGATTTCGTGACATGTCGCATTTTCGTGACTAAAATAGGAGAGAGAAAGTAAGTTTGAAAAGTGTCATGATATCGCGACATGTCGCATTTTCATGACAAAAGAAAGAGAGGAAGCGTACAAGAATTGATTTAAAAGGAAGATTGTCACGATTTCATGACAAAAGAAAGAAAGAAGTAAAGGATGTCATGATTTCATGACAAAGGAAAGAAGACTTAAGGTGTCATGATTTAAAGAGAAGTAAAGTAGTGTATTTGACAAAGAGAGAAGAAGACTTGAAGGCGAGTGTCACGATTTGTGACAAAAGCAAAGAAGCTAAGTATGGAAGGAAGTGTCATGATTTCATGACAAAAGCTAAGTTGAAGACTATAGAGGAAGTGTCGTGATATCATGACAAAAGCAAAGTCGAAGTCTATGGAAGCAGAAGTGTCACGATATCATGACAAAAGCAAAGATGAAGTATACGGAGGCGAAAATGTCATGATATCATGACAAAAGAAAAGATGAAGTCTACGAAGGTAGAAATGTCATGATATCATGACAAAAGAATAGAGAAAGCGTACGGAGGTGAAAGTGTCATGATATCATGACATGTTATATTTTCATGGCAACAACAACAAAAGAAGCTATAGAGGCAAAAATGTCATGATTTCATGATAGGTCATAAATGCGCAAGTCAAGAAGGAGAACCCGATTGAAATGAGAAGTATGATAATGGACCGACATCACTACGACATTTACAGGGGTAGTTATAGAGTGATTTCATACTACTAAAATATGAAGAGTGATCAAAAGTCAGTATGGCGGTTACAGGGTCTGTCCGAATGAAATCATCAAGCGATGGATAAACCGAACATCTTCTTGAGTTGAAGCCGATGAAGACCGATGACAACCGACTAAAATTAGGGTTTATAGTTGTTATGAAAGCTGACTAAGATTAGGATTTACAATCGACTAAGATTAGGGTTTTCATCATAAAAAATATTGTTATAAAAGGAGGGTTATTTGGAGAATTGAGAATATGGTCGAATGTGTGTGAAATACGGTCATTGTGCATAGAGAGCAAGTCGTGTCGAATCATGCTAAGTGCAAAATTTGCAAAGAGAGCAGAGTGCACAAAAGGGAGAAGATGATCATGAAGTTTGATTGTAATGAAGCAGAGTGTGTGAAGTGATTGTGTAGAGAGAGCAGAGTGTAGAGAGCGAAAAGGTTGAAGTTTGACTGGTTGTGATTGCAGAGAAAGTAGAGTGCATAGAGAATGCAAAGGTGAAGAAGACTAGTCAGGGTCTTGCAAAAGCAAAGGTATCTTACTCACAAACTTATAGATTCAAATTGAAGTCCAAGTTGGAGCTTGGCATCAGGGGTTGGTGCTCCTTTCTGTTGGTGCAGATAAATAAGGGGTTGGTGCTCCTTCTAATTGGTGCCAGATAAATCAGGGGTTGGTGCTCCTTTCTGTTGGTGCAGATAAATCAGGGGTTGGTGCTCCTTTCTATTGGTGAAGATAAATCAGGGTTGGTGCTCCTTTCTGTTGGTGCAGATAAATAAGGGGTTGGTGCTCCTTACAGTGGGTGCTGGTAAATTGATTGTAAAGTTGGTGCTTTGCAAAGGCTGGATTTGGATGGTAGTCCAAGCAGTCAATTTTTGAGGAGTAGCCACATTGGTGAACCTCGTTAAATCTTGTGTTGTGTGATGCTCTTTTGTTATACTTGTTGTATCTAGTAATAAGTTTTAATTGCTATGGTATTAAGAGCTATAAATTCAAGTTTAAAGAGCTACACTGATTCACCCCCCCCTCTCAGTGTCATTGTAAGACTAACACGTCAGGATCATCAGGATATTGATACTAATTGGGGCATAACCCTATGGGTTCTCCCTATTAATCACTTCAGTGTTGTAAATAATCAATAAACCATAATGCATGCATCAAGTAACATATATGAAAGCTAGGAACGAATATATCAAATTGAAAGGAATGATAAATCAAATGAATTAACTCACCACTCTAGGAGGGCAAATCCCTACCTCGTAAGGGCAATAAGTGTGAAAGTGCAAATGATAATAGTTGATGATAGATAATCCTAAAACAAAACAATTAGATACTATATAAATAATAATCAAATGTAATATCTCATAATATACGTGACGACTATATTACTTTTGGTATGTAACAAGTTTTTTGTCCCTAATAAAATAGATCATGATCCTATGAACAAGATAGCTAATTAGTTGAGTGAGATGTTTACTTATTTCAATAAAAGGTTGGCTAGACATGAAAAAGGCAAGGAAAACATTGCAAAAACTTCTTAGGGTAATAATAGACAATAGGAAGATAACAGGCCTCCTTTCAAGAGGAATTTAAATAGAAATTGGAATAATAATAGAAATGAAGAGGGAAACAAGAATCTTTATGGAAATTAGAAAAAAAAGAAATAGAGAGAGATTTGAATTCTATTCCAAATCACATTCCATCAAATAATATAGCATCAAATCATACCTTTTATTGCTTTTCCTGTGATGCACCACATAACCCTATTGATTGTGGCATTTATCTAAGTATGCATTCTAATGTTGATTTAAATGTTAAATTTGAAGATGAAAATATTAGAATTAATGTATTCTAGACTCAGGAAGATGAAACCAGAGAATAGGAATTTGAAAGGGACATGGACATATGTTCTAGTGATCTTGAGAAAAGAGCCTTAGTCTTTGGAGAGGCATCAACCTCAAGTGAGCCTCCTAATACCATATTTGATAGAATGAAGCAAGGGAAGCTTACACCTACGATAGGAGAGGTTGAGTATCTGGAAAAAATACATGCTATCAATCTTAGGAACAAAATAGTAGAGGAAAAATTTTATGAAGGGCTTGCACAAAAGGAGAAAGCTACTAGAGTGATTTCATAAAAAAAGGTAAATTTGATGAAACTACAAATAATTCCTGAAGATCCTGATGTAGAAGAAATTATCAAAATGTAGTAGAATGACTTAGCTAATAAAAAAATAGAAAATAAATTGATGATAAGAAATATTAGTTTAATCTGCATATAGAGGTTGCCAAGCAGAAGGCAAACATCACTTTTAGGGAATTAATGACTATTCTAATTTATTGGTATCAAATATGTAAAGCCTTAAAATTGATTGATCAATCAGGAGGAAAGCACCAAAACCCATAGGCCTTGTGAATAATACAATCAGAGTGATAGGGATTAGTATTATATTGCATTTAATATTGACACATATCATGCATATTAAATGCTAAATTTTAAAGGCAAACATTGCTATAAATTTATTTTTTTGATTAGTGCAATTCACAATTTTCATTTGTTCCATTTTGTGTTTCCTTTTAAGAGTGTTTCCCACGTCAGTGGTATCAAAGCATGTGCAAGGGTTTTTGGAAAGTATCCTCTTCCTGAGACTATATTGGTTCAAAAAGGAACGAGAAATCCAACCCCTAGATCTTGAGTGGTGAACATTATTTTCCTTTCGTAGACACCTTCAAGCACTTTCATTTTTGAAAACTCTTAGCTTGGGTTACTATGAATCCTAATCCTTAGCTCTTGATCTAAGAATTTGTATTGGATTTATCATTTATTGACCTTCTTTGTTCATGATTATCATTCATGATGTCAAGTCTCATAGATATTTCTACCAACCTTATCGATATTCAAGCTACTTTCATTGCCAATCTTCAACATGTCAAAGTTGACATCATTAGTACTGCTAATGAAGACCCAGATGCCAAATATTGTATTCATACCAATGTAGGTCTCAGTGAAGAAGATCAATATTCCACCCCTAATCCAAAACTTGAAGAATTTCTAGCCACACCTAGATTCGAACTAGGATCTATGGGTGATATACCTAGCATCTTTCCACTAGATGATATGGTTTCTATTACAGATTTGAGCTCCTTTGAAGCTCTTGATGCACATCAAGCCCCTCCAAATGTTGTATATCCAATATTTACAAAAGCTATTACAATTGAAGAACCAGTTGCTATTTCTATCACTATTATTGTGCTTGTTGTGCTTCAAGATCCATATGTTTCTCCTAGTGATGATATCCTATTTTGAGGTATTGATCCAATGCCTGCTCTTGTTGCACTACCTTTGATCTATGCATCTTATGATATTTCTTGTTTTTTCATGATGAGGAGATGCACTCTTTCTATGTTGATCTACTATATTTCACTTTCAAGCCCCACGTTACTTTTCCTATTGATCTTCTCCCATTTTTATTGTGGTACAACCACTCAATCCATTGCAGTTCTTCCTATCTCCTAGCATTGTTGTACATCATACATGGCCCATTCTCTATTTATTTGATCATTCGATACTCTTCCTTGTGCCTTTTTTCTCCTTCACATTCATATCTGAGGTACTTTTCATTATCGTTGCTTGCAAACCTTGTTTATCACCACCTCATAGCTTCACATAACCTCACTCACTCACCTACACATGATGAATTCTATGTTGTTTCTATCACTTCCTCGGTGCCTCAAACTTCTTCATAGCCATCACCATCTTCACCAAAAAAATCACCTTGATTTGGTGATACCACAATATGATGATGCATCTTCCATTGGTAGCATTCTCCGCTCAATCTACAAATTTTAGCATGATCACGGTGTTTTTTGTGACTTTTGGTTAGATTCCATTCAAATCCAACATAAATCCATTGCATCCTAGTTTTTTCTTACCCGTTTGGCTCTTGTTGTGCATTGAGTGAATTTCCAACCACATTTAAATCTTTTGGCATACCACATTCCACAATTTACGTGAGCAACATACACTGGTGCCATAGTCTACAAATCATTTCACGATAAACCAAAGCCAATAGGCTGCATCACATAGAATTATGGTGCAAGATCCAATATTTTTGGATGCACATACATATTTTTGGATAGTTTCCCATGCTTTCGGTGGCCTCAACATTTTTCTTGATGCTCTCCAATATTTTTTGGTCAGATATCATATTTTTTGACGTGCAAATAACTTCTAATGGTGAAAATCAAATGAATTCCTAAGGTTTTTACACCTTTTGACAAAGTGAAATATTTTTCGATGCTACTATTTCTCTTTTCCAACCGATGTCTATACGAGAAATTTATAAAGTTTCATGGGTTTATCCCACATCGTTCATGAATATATCATGTAGGTTTTTATATTACGCATGATACCTTTCTTATAATAGCCATCACTTAATGAGCACTGGCTGCCCTCCTTTATCATCATCCAACTATCCACACTCAGACATCACTTGTCAACCCTTAGCCTAGTCGCACCTCTTAGACTTGTCATGACATGCCCACATAAAATCTTGTTGATTTAATACTCAACTATTTCTCATTAAAAATCTTATCCAATCAGTCTAAATTTTCCCTAACATCGCACATGTCCACTCTTCTTGGTGCATGTATTTTACCTTGGGGAGTCCACCTATTGCCTGCCTAGTTTTTTGAAGAATAGAAGCTTATACTGAGATGGGAGGGTGAACAGTATAAGATAAAACTTTTTCCTTTTCAATCCAAATGATAACAATAATAATATTAATGTAATAATGAAACAAATCATCACACATATGAGAGACATAGATTTTACATGGAAACACCCTTTTGAGAGAAAACCGTGGTAAAATATTGCTTATATATTTATTCAATTAAATTTTGTGGGCACCAACCCACAAGATACACCAATCCATAAGATACACAAATCCCCTCTCAAGTTCATGGACACCAATCCACTCTACTATTTTTTTGAACACCACTCCATAGGAGACACCAATCCCCTATCCTCTGGTCTTCTCTCAAATATACTCACAAATCCTACTTAAATCATCTCACACAACCTGCTCAAATCTGCTCTCAAATATGTTCATAAAACCTACTCAAATTTTCTCACTAAACCTGCTCAAATATGTTCATAACTCTGCTCAAATATTGCATGCATACAATACTCATCTATTACCAAATATTACATACAAAATAAATCTCATCTATTCTCCAATGTGCTTTCCTCAACTAAAGCAATTTAGACATATTCTACCCAGTATTCTTTTATCTTCATGAACATATAGAGAATGAAATGCACTAACAAATACCCAATATGTTCTTCTTCTTAATTGAACCATTTTACACTATCCTTGCACTTTGAATTGCTTCTTATTTTTAACCAAAATGCATCTCATAATTCCTTATTTCTTCAATGTATAAAATCAACAATAACTTTCTTCAAATAACAAAACTCTAAAACAACAATTTCTTTTCTAACTCATTTCAATGCAAGGTAATCAATAATTCCTTATACCTCCCAACTAGAAATATTTTTCTCAAATAATTCCAACCACCTTCAAAAGGAATTAATTTAGCATACCTCAATAAAAATTAATTTATCATACATCCAAATATTTGATTCTACTCAAAAACTTTTGCATGTGCGATCAACTCATAGTAGGGCAATCAGATTACCCGAACTACGTAGATATCCCTCAATCAATGGTTACCTCATCAAGTCTCTCAAATTCTACCATATATCCACAATATGCTAGCACCCTCCAACTAGGAAAATCTTCGTATGGAATGCAAAGTGCTGGAACCCTCCAACTAGGTATCGTGGGCACCATGAGGTGCTCATAATTTTCTTATTGTGTGCAAGCCCTTTTAAATACCTTCACATCCTTTATGGGATAGATGTGGAATTTAATTCCTTAATTCAATCACAAAGCAAAACTTTCCCAGCAAGATGACATTAATTAGCTTTCAAAAAATAAAATATCAAACTTTAATTAATTGCTTGTCTATGCACTCACTATATCTCTATCAGACGTTTGGCTTAATGAAAACCTTTTGTGATATTTTAACTTGAAATGTAGATCTTCAATGTCTACCTTATTACTCTTTCTACTGCATGAGTCTCACAGTCATGATTACAACTTGTTGTCCAAGATTTTCAATCCTATATTTGTTGGTTCAAAGTGCTCTTCACCGTGTGTAAACTCTTCAATACTTCTATTGTTGATTCCAAGTGCTTCTTCACTTTCATTTACTGGTTCCAAGTGCTTCTTCACTGTGTATAAGATTCTTCAAGATTTTATTTTTTGGTTCCAAGTGCTTCTTCACTGTGTATAAGGTTTTTCAAGCTTTCAAATCGTTGGTCTTGTTATGTGCAATCTCTCACCGTGTGCAAGACTCCTTCAACTCCCAATAGCTGGTCTCACCATTGTGCAAACTCTCACCGTGAGTAAACTCTTTCAATTTTCAACAATTGATCTTCACCTTCTACAACCTCTCACTGTGCACAACCTCATGCTATGTGTAAAAAAATTTCCATGTGCAAAAATCTCACCGTGTGCAGGTCTTTCACCATGTGAAAGCCCCTTCAATTTTCAATAGATGGTCTTCATCATGTACAATCTCTCATCATGTGTAACCTTACGTTGTGTGTAATCTTCTCCACTCTTTGATCACACATTCGATCGCTTGTTCCAGACACTCTTTGTCTTTCACAGGATGTCGTGCTTCAAAAAATATATCGCTTGAGACTAAAATTAAAGTCATGAGCTCTTCATGTATTTATATCATATCTTTCAGGCGCACACATAGTTGGTTGAAAGAAAATTCACATTTACAATATTTAAATTTGTCATTTAAGTATTGTAATTTTAAACCTTTGCTCTATGACATCCTTCACTTCATCAAATCTTTCACTTTATAATATATGTATATTTATCATTTAAATATTATAAGCTTCACTTTTATTTTTCCTTACCTCTCTTTGAGATATTTTTACCTTGTATATTTTACTTACTTCACTTGAATCATATTTGCCTTGCTTTCACTCATCCATTATTTTTTATTCACCATGTTGGCATTTGACATCAATGACAAATCAATCATATCAATAATTCTAACAATATCCCCCTTTGTCATTGATGGCAACCCTACAAAAAAAAGTCTTTTACTGTAATTGGATTAACTATCTGCTCCCCCTGACAAGCTGCTACCCCTCACTAAAATTCTCTCCCTTTGACATCAATGGAAAATGTCTCCTTAGGGCTAAAATATAAGAGACTAAACAAAGACCCCTCACCACCTCCTTTTTGAGGTTTTCAATTTTGATATGGGAGTAAAACTACTCCCAACTTACTTTTGAGATACTCAAAAGTCTCCTTTGGTAGTGGTTTGGTAAATTTTAGCAATTTGTTCCTTTGTAGCAACATATTCCAACTTAACTTGCTGATAAACCACTTGCTTTCTCAAAAAATGATATTTTATTGAAATATGCTTGGTCCTTGAATACATCACCAGATTCTTTGAAATATTGATGACACTTGTATTATCACAAAGTATGGATATCAGATTCTCATGCTTAATTTTGAAATCACTTAAAGTTCATTTCATCCATAAAACCAGTGTGCAACAGACAACTATTGCAATATACTCTGCCTCTACAATAGATAAAGATATTAATGCTTGTTTCTTACTTAGACAAGAGACCAAACAATCTCCAAGAAAAAATGCTCCTCCACTTGTGTTTTTTCTATCATAAATATTGCTTGCCTAATCCACATCTGTATATACAGTGAGAATGAAATTATTACATCTAGGATACCATAGTCCAAACTCCATAGTTCCTTTCAAATATCTAAAGATACTTTTTACTGCTTGTACATGTGTTTCTTTTGGTGCAGCTTGAAATATTACCACCAATCCGACTGCCTACATTATATCTTGTCTTATAGCTATGACATACAGTAAACTTCCAATCATGGCTCTATACAATATTTGATTTACCTCAAGATACTCATCATATTTACTTAACTTACATCATGTAATAATGGGGGTACCCACAGGATTGCAATCCTCCATCCTGAAATTTTCAACATTTATTTTACATACTTGGTCTGAGAGAGAAATATACCTTTATTTGATTGTGAAATTTGCAAACCAAGAAATAAAGACAAATAACCAAGCATTAACATCTCAAATTAATTTTGCATACACTTTGCAAATTTCTAACACATATTTTCATTACTACCTCCAAAAATGATATCATCCACATAGACCACTATAATCAACAAGTCAATTCCTTCATTTTTTATGTATATATTGCTATCTACTACACATTTTCTGAAATCTTATTATTTAAGATATGTATCCAACCTTGAGTACTATACCCTAGGGGCTTGCTTTAGTCCATAGAGAGACTTATTTAACTTGCATACATAGTAAATATTATCTGTTAGGCTGAAACCATTTGGTTTCTCAATGTAGTCCTCTTCCTCCAAGTAACCATTAAGAAATGCTGATTTTACATCCATTTGGTACGCTTTGAAATTTTTGAAACTTGAGAAAGCCAAGAATATTCTTATGGCCTCAAGACATGCAACAAGATCAAATGTCTCTTCAAATTCAATCCCCTCAACTTGTGCATAGCCTTTGCATACAAGTCTTGCTTTGTTATGACAACCTGACCATTATCATTCAACTTATTTATGTAGATCCATTTTGTGCCAATTATATTATTGTCTTTTGGACGTGGAACAAGTTCCAAAGTCTCACTCTTTTTATTTGGTCTAAATCTTCTTCCATTTCCTTGATCCAACATTTATCTTCACTTGCTTCATTGAAATTCTTGGGTTCAAATTTAGATAGCAAAGAAAAATTTACATGTTCACCTGTTCCTGTTATCTTCCTCCTTGTTTGTCTCTCATTTAGATTCCTAATAATTAGTTCTCTTGGATGGTTATTTTGCACATACCTATATGGTTTCTTAGGTGGTGTTTTGTTTGTCTCATCTTATTCAATTTCTTTAACTTCTTCTTTGCAACTGTTTCCCTCTTGTTACACAAACTCTTGAGCTAGTTCTCTTAGAGCTATTTCTTCATCAACTCTTACATTTGCACTTTCGATGATTGTATGTGATATTTTACTGTAGCATCTATAGGCTTTGATCTTAGTGGAATATCCAAGGAATATACCCTCATCACACCATAAAAATTACCCAAATTTTTCTCTTCTCATCTAATGTATCATTTGCATCCAAATTTTTTGAAGTACTTCACAGTAGTTGGTCTTCCCTTCCAAAGCTCATATGGGTTTTTGTGGTGATTTAATATTACTTGAGGTCTATTGATGATATAAAAAGATGTATGAATTGCCTATTTACAAAAAATATTAGAAATCTTAGACTCATTTAGCATAACTCTAGCCATACCCTGAACAATTCTATTTTTCCTTTCAACTACTCCATTTTGTTATGGATTTCTTGTTGCTGAGTATTATCTCTTGATTCCATGTTGTTCATAGAATTCTACAAATTCACCTAAAGTGAATTCACCTCCTCTATTTGATCTTAGACACTTGATATTTTTACCTTTTTTATTTTCTACAAGTGCCTTGAATGCCTTGAAATTTTCAAATGCTTCTGATTTTTCTTTTAAGAATGTTACCCAAGTCATTTTAGAGAAATCATCAATAAATAAAATGAATTAATTCTCACCTTGTAAACTCTTTATCCTTATAGGCCCATATAGATAGGTGTTAACTAGATCCAAGGGCTTGGATTAAGAAAAATCCTTTGATTTAAAACTTGATCTTATTTGCTTACCATGCTGGCATTGTGCACAAATCATGCTTGGGGGTTTTTATATTTTGGACAAATTTTTGACTACCTATTTTTTGCCTAATTTCACTATGTTGTCAAAGTTCAAGTGACCCATTCTTCTATGTCATACCATATCTCATCCTCTTGTGATAAAAATAATTTTCCTCCCTTAATTTCGCTTAACATGTAGAGGTTGTTTATAGTTCTATTGACATCTACAATAAGCTTTCCTGTCTTGGATTTATTGATCTCACATCAATTTGGGTGAAATGTGAGTGTGTGCCCTTGATCACATAGTTGAATTACGCTTAGTATATTATGCTTCAATCCTTCAACATATAACACATTTTTTTTCCTTGATCTTCCATTATCCAAACTCAAAGTCTCTTTTCCAATAATTTTGGTAGAAGCATTATCACCAAATTTCACTGTTCCTCCATTTGTTTCCTTGAGAGAAATAAATTTGCTTTTGTCACCTATCATATGGCTTGAACAACCACTATCAATGTACCACTGATTTCCTTCATTTTGCACATGAATAGTTGTTTGTACCAACATGGACTTTTCCTTTTCTTATTCCTTTTTCTTTTTCTAAAATTTTGAGGATATCTCCTTTTGAACTATTTGACCTTCCTCCTTGCTTAATTTAGGAAGTTCAGAAAACGCTATTCTACACCATTTAGCTTTGTGCACAAAATTATCACATTTGTAAAAAATAATATTTTCATCCATGAGAGGTGCAAATGAAATGAAATTTCTTTTGGTGAAACCATAATCATTCTTAGCACGAACTCTACAATTTATAGCTTTATGACAAAATTGATTGCATTAAAAATAATAACCATGGAATAAATATTGAAACCTATTTGGTTTCCTTGGAGGATATGATTGCATGGTTCTTTCATTGCTATTTCTATGATTAATTTCGATCCATGATGAATATTTGTTTTCTCTATGATGGTCCTTGTTCCTTGATGGTGCATTATTTTCTTTCTCATTGATGATTTCACTTTTCAACATATTAGCATAGGTCTTGGGCTTTTATTCAATTACTTTCTTTTATGCTTCTATTTTTTTTTAGCTTGACTCCCCCTTTTGTTTCTCTTGACCTTCTTAAAAACCAATTCCAGTATTCATAAATGGAGATATTTGTGCTTTGATAATATCATCCAAGTTTTTTGAGATTTTCCTAAATTGATATATCTTATCATTAAATTTTTCAAGTCCCTTCCTTAGAATTATAGCTTTATGTTCAAGTATTTCACACTCTAGTTCTTTTACTTTTAACTATTTAGCCATACCTTCCTCAATTTACCTTACCTCTTTTATTTTAACTTTCAGGTTAATGAGCTCTTGTGTCAACTTTACCTTTGTCTTCTCATCCTCTTGTACTTGAGCCTTCAATATTTAGTTCTTCTTTCTAACCCTCTTCAACTCTTCAAGAGCAATAAAAAATTTCTTCAATGTCAATCATGGCTTCTTATTCACTTTTTTAATCTTTCTCTTTTTCTTGGTCTTTGAAAACAAGAGCATATTCTTTCTCTTCTATGGCCATGTGTGTTCTTGTAATACCTTCCTTCAAGCTATTTATACTTTCATGAAGGAACCTGATTTGATACCAATTGAATAAAACATGCTTATACTGAGAGGGGGATGAACAATATAAGATAAAAAAAATTACTTTTCAATCCAAATTATAACAACAATAATACTAGTGCAATAATTAAATAAATCATCACACATATGAGAGACATATATTTTACGTGGAAACACCCTTTTAGGAGAAAAACACAACAAAATATTGCTTATATATTTCTTCAATAAATTTCATGGGCACCAACCCACAAGAGACACCAATCCCCTATTACAATGTTCATGTAAATCAATCCATAGGAGACACCAATACCCTCTCAAGTTGTGGACACTTAGACATAGGATACACCAATCCCCTCTACTGGTTTTATGGACACCACTTCACAGGAGACACAAATCCCCTTTGCTCTGGTCTTCTCTCAAATACTATCACAAATCCTTCTCAAATTAGCTTACACAACTTGCTCAAATCTGCTCTCAAATTTATTCACAACACCTGCTCAAATCTGCTCACCAAACCTACTCAAATATGCTCACAAATCTGCTCAAATATTGCATGCATACAATTCTCATCTATTCCCAAATATTGCATACAAACATCCATTACCAAATATTTCATACAAAACAATGCTCATCTATTCTTCAATGTGCTTTCCTCAACTAAAGCAATTTAGGTATATTCTACCCAAAATTATTTTATCTTTATGAACATATAGAGAATGAAATGCACTAACAAATACCCAATATGTTCTTCTTCTCAATTGAATCCTTTCATACTATCCTTGCACTTTTACTTGCTTCTTCTTTTTAACCAAAATGCATCTCATAATTTCTTATTTCTAAAATATATAAAATCAACAATAAATTTCTTCAAATAACAAAACTCTAAAACAACAATTTCTTTTCTAACTCATTTCAATGCAAGGTAATCAATAATTCCTTATACCTCCCAACCAGAAATATTTTTCTCAAATAAATCCAACCACCTTGAGAAGGAATTAATTTATCATACCTTAATAAAAATTAATTTATCATACCTCCAAATCTTCAATTCTACTCAAAAATTCCTACATCTATAGTCAACTCATAGAAGGTGAATCAAATTACCCGAATAACGTAGATATCCTCCAATCAATGGTTACCTTAGCAAGTCTCTCAACTTCTACCACATATCGATAAAATGTCAAAGTACTCTAACTGGGTGAATATTTGTATGGCATGCAAAATATCGGTGCCCTCCAATTTGGCATCGTGGGCACTATGAGGTGCTCACAATTTTCTTATTGTGTGCAGACCCTTTTAAATCCCTTCATGTCCTTTGTGGGACATATTTAGGATTTAATTCCCTAATACAATCACAAAGTAAAACTTTCCCAAAAATATGATGTTACTTAGCTCTAGAAAAATCAAATACCAAAATTTAATTTATTGCTTGCCTATGCACTCGCTATATCTCTATCAGACGTTTAGCTCAAAGAAAACCTTTTGTGATGTTTTTTCCTAAAAGGTAGATCCACAATGTCTGCCTTATTACTATTTCTACCATGTGAGTCTCACAGTCATGATTACAAATTACTATCCAAGATTTTTAATCCTTTGTTTGTTGGTTCAAAGTGCTCTTCATCATGTGTAAACTCTTCAATACTTCTATTGTTGATTCCAAGTGCTTCTTCGCTTTTGTTTGCTGGTTCCAAGTGCTTCTTCATTGTGTATAAGCTTCTTCAAGATTTTGTTTGTTGGTTCCAAGTGTTTCTTCACTGTGTGTAAGGTTCTTCAAGATTTCAAATCATTGGTATTTTTTTGTGTAACCTTTCATTGTGCACAAGACTTATTTAAATCCCAAAATTTGGTCTCACCATTGTGCAAACTCTCACCATGAGTAAACACTTTCAATTTCCAACAGCTAGTCTTCACCTTCTACAACTTCTCGTTGTGCTCAACCTCATGTTGTGTGTAAAATATTTTCCATGAACAAAACTCTCATCGTGTGTAGATATTTCACCATGTGCAAGCTCCTTCAATTTTCAATAGATGGTCTTCATTGTGTACAATATCTCATCGTGCACAACCTCATGCTATGTGCAAGCTTCTTCACTCTCCGATCACACATTTGATCGCTGGTTCCAGACACTCTCTATCTTTCGTAGGATGTCGTGCTTTGAAAAATGTATCAATTGAGACTATCATTAAAGTCATGAGCTCTTCATGGATTTATATCAGATATTTCAGGCGCACACATAGTCGGCTCAAAGAAATATCACATTTACAATATTGAAATTTATCATTTAAATATTATGAATTTATACCTTTGCTCTATGATATCCTTCACTTCATAGAATATTTCACTTTATAATATTTAAATTTATCATTTAAAAATTATAAGCTTCATTTTTATTTTGCCTTGCCTCTCTTTGAAATATTTTTGCCTTGTATATATTCCTTGCTTCACTTGAATAATATTTACCTTGCTTTCACTCATCTATTGTTTGTTATTCACTACATTGGCCTTTGATATTAATGGTAACTCAATCATCTCAATAATTTTGTGGGTTTATCCCACATCATTTGTGCATCTATCATGGAGGTTTTTTATATTATGTGTGACATATTTCTTATAAAATCTAGTGCTTAATGAGTGATGGTCGTCCTCCTCTATAATCATCCAACTATCCACACTCATATATCACCTCTCAGCCCTCAACCTAGTTGCATATCTTGAACTTGTCATGACATGCCCACTTCAAATCTTGTTGATGTCATCCTCAGATATTGCTCAGTCAAACTCATTTCCAGTTAGTCCAAGTATCCCATAACATTGTACGTGTCCACTCTCCTTTGTGTATGTATTTTGCCTTGGGGATTCCACCTATCACCTACCTAGTTATCACCTGAAATCCCTTGTTGTGTCCGCATATCACCTGCCTAGTTGTCACTCGACATCCCTTGTTGTGTTCGCCCATGTGTCATGTTCGGTATTGTCTTATACAATCTGATTGTTGTCATGTCCCCACTACTGACTTCCATGTTATCCTTGGTTTTTCAATCAACGTTAGTCAAGGCTTCCATAGCCATGGAAATGACCACAATAAACCCCACATTTTTAATGCATGGGTTTCCTTAAATAAAGAAAAACTAAATTAAATGTTTATTTAGTTTAATTTCATCATTAACACCAAAAAAATTTATGAGTGTTTTTCCTTAAATGCATTTACATGGTTAATGCTCTAACATTTCATTAATGCAGCAACCCTGCTTTCAAACCAACAATCAAATGCATTCATCATTTGTAGTTTGGCATTTTTGACACATATTTTAAGGCATATTTTGTTGCATCTCCTTCCGACATCATTTTTTGCTTTCTTCTATTGTTTCGAGGGACCCATTTCAGTTTTTCGTTGGTATAGCAATATTTATAGTTAATGGAGAGAATTTTCTAATCTTGATCCAGATACAGTGTGAGATTTTGGTTTTTTGAAGACCTATCAAACTTTGTTATTTTGATCTTCATATTTTGTAACAGGAGTGCATTTTTTATTGTACCCGAAACTTTTTTTATTTTCCTCTTTCTCTTCCACACTTGTATGCATTGGGGACCAATGCTTCCTCAATTGGAAGGAATGATATGTATTAGTATTGTATTGCATTTAATATTGATATAGATTGTGTATATTAAATACCAAATTATAAAGGCAAGAATTCCTATAAATATATTTTTGATTAATGTAATTAACAGTTTTCATTTGTGCCATTTCATGTTGCCTTTTAAGAGTGTTTTTCACATCATAGAGCCCCATATTTAATCAAGCTATTTTACATCTAACTAAGGTATACATCAGGCTATGGGGACCAATATGTTATTCATAACTACATCCTTGATAGTGGTGCTTCCATGAATGTAATGTCAAAATAAGTAGTTGATCAATTAGGCTTGATTTGTCAAAAAGAGCACCCTCCTATTTTTGTCATGGATAATAGGAGAGTACCTTGTGTAGGCATTATCACTAGACTTCTTATCCATATTTAATAATATCCTAAGAAATAAGCGATGATGGATGTTGCAATTGTGGATGTGGATCATTTCTTTTCTATATTACTCTCTACACATTGGGTAGAGCAGCTAGGTGGTACTATTTAGTTATATAGGTCATATGCTACTATCTTATTTTAGGATAAGGAAAAAGTGATATTGAAAATAGAACCTTCCAATAGGTATTCTATTTAATTCAGATATCCTAATTATTATACTATTAATATCATGAATTTTGTTGAGGAAACAGACATGGGAGTTTACTCTATCTAGAATTCTCCTTTCTTGTTGGAAGTACCTGATGTTGAGAATATGGATCCAAAACTAAAGGCTGAAGCAGATGTTGAAATTGATAGAATATTGACTTCTGATTTATGGACTATGACCTTTTATGGGAACCAAATAAGTTTAATGCAGGGGCCTATCTTCCGGAGGGCATAACTTTTGATCCGATCGTTGGATCAACTTGATATTTTATGTGGAGCTAGATAAAGAGGAGGAAAATGTATGGCTAAGAAACCTTGGTGGCTAGGATGGTTTTTTAGGCTTTTATCAGGCCCTAATTCCTTCATATAGTGTCTCAAAAATGGAATTTAGTATTTTTTTAGAAATTTGAAAAAATGAATTTTTGGAATTTAAAACTTTTTAGACATGATTAGGTGTTGAGATTTTCTAGAAGGATTAATATGGGTAATCCAATAATGTGTATTAATTTTGAGGCCTATCCTTGTTTTTTTGGTAAATTACTAAAAATGGGATTGTTTTTGGCTAAAAATAGAAAATTATCCAAAATAGTAATTTCTTATCTTTAGGGTTTTAAGATGTAGGGTTTTGTTTAGGGTTTCTCACATTGTAAAAAGGGGAGAAAAATCCCTAAACACTAAACCTAAAAAACCCTAAACCTAAAAACCCTTAACCCTAAAAAACATATAGGAGATGGAGATAGTGGCTATTATGGATCATTTCCAAGTTATGGGTCATCATCGAGATAGTTACAATTTTTGCAATTATGGACCAAATAATCAAGCTATTTAAGAGAGTTGCTGCAATAGGAAAGTGATCAAGTTTTTGTATAGTAATTTTGTAAGAGGTATACCAGTGTGCCCATCCTTGTCAGTTGTAATTTTTCTTTGTGTGTCTCATTTAGTCACCCCTTTTTCTTTTCCATTATTGTACAGGTTTTGTTGAGGAGGTGCCCAGTTTACTAATATCATTTCTATTGGTTAAAGCTGGAAGCTAAGAGGTTCTTTGTTACATCATTAGAACAAAGAGTTTTAGTTCTCTGTTGCATCATTTGAATGAATAATTTGTTTGTACTTGTTAAGTGAGATTTGGTTATTCATATTAGACTCCCATTGTAATAATTGATTTTTTTATGCAATCCTATTTCCTCCTTTCATTAGTTCTATGTGAAAATTTGTGTGTTCTCCCATTTACATTTTACATCATTTTAATGAGTAAATGGCATCTTCTATAGTTGGCATGCTAAATAATTTTTGTTACATTATTTGAATGGATGTGATTGGCTTAGTTTTATCTTCTCCCCCTTCTATCTTCATCATCTTTTAATTTTGGCTATAATTACCCAATGGATAAGGCACCAGTCTACAACTTGAAGCACTAGTTGGGAGTTACTTTCAAACTTGATCAAATTTTATGTTGTAATTTTATTTCATTTTTGCAAATCTATATGAGCATGAGCATATAAGAAATATTGTAGGCTCACCTCTAGGGTTTCCTTACCCTACTCAATATATCTAGAGTCTTAGGATAATATTTTCCCAAGTTAATCCACCAAAATCCACAGTGCTGATTGGATCAAGAAAGTCTTGTAGTGTGATAAATTTATTAAGGGTGCAATAATTTCCCCCAAAATTTTTTGGTGTCATTGTCGAGGATGATTCTAAAATGTTTTGAGTTGCAGCAGTCTCTCCTATAGTAGAATTTGTGACAATTGGGTGAATATCAAGCTGAGAAATCTTAGCCTAAGTATTATTGAAGATCTTTCTCTTTCTTTGCACATCTATTCTGGTGAATCTAAACAAACTCAAAATTAAAAATAAAAATAAAAGAAGGAGAAGCTCAATATGGCATCTACAAGAAGAAGTGGCAAAGAAGTGCTTGCTAGAGTGTCAAATATTGAGGTATTTTTCAAGTCTCACATAAAATATTCAATTCCAATTTCTATTTCTAGACCAAATCTTGGTTTGAATCAATCTTCTCCTGATGTAAAAACAAGTACCTATAGTGAATCAAATTTCCATTTTTTTCTACAAAAAATCTTTCCCTAGAGATTTTAGTTATAATTTGAGACAACAAGCAATAACCACAATTGATTTATATATGGAAATAAAGATTGAAATAGATAGACATATGATTGATGGTGGTAAACTGAAAGCATACTCCCTAGAGCCCAATAAACCTAAAATAAATACCAAGGTTAAGTTATCTGTCTCTAAGAAAATGGATCAAGATACTATGAACAAGATAGCTAATCAATTGAGCGAGATGTTTACTACTTTAAATAACATGATGGCTAGAATTGAAAAAGGTAAGGGCAACATTGCAGAAACTTCACAAGATAATAATAGACAACGAGGAGATAACAAGCCTCATTTAAAGAGAAATTTCAATAGAAACTGAAATAACAATGTAAATTAATAGGGAAATAAGAATCAAAATGGAAATTAGAAAAAGAAAGAAATAGAGAGAGATCTGAATTTTGTTCCAAATACCATGCCATAAAATACTATAGCATCATATCATACCTTTTATTGCTTTACCTATCATGCACCACATAACCCTATTTATTGTGGCATTTGTCTAAGTATGCATTATAATGTTAATTTAAATGTTGAATTTGAAGATGAAGATATTAGAATTAATGTATGCTAGAATCAGGAATATGAAACCAAATAATAGGAATTTGAAAGGAACATGGACATATGTGCCAGTGATCTTGATCAAAGAGCCTTAGTCTTTGGAAAGGCATCAACCTCAAGTGAGCCTCCTAATACTAGATTTGATAAAATAAAGCAAGGGAAGCTTACACCTACAGTAGGAAAGGTTGTCTCTTAAAAACATGCTATTAATATCAAGAACAGAATAGTGGAGGACAAAATTAATTAAGGGCCTACAAAAAAGTAGAAAGCTATTGGAGTGATTTCACAAAAAAGGTAAATCAAATGAAGTTGTAAATGATTCATAAATATCCTGATGTAGAAGAAATTATCCAAAAGTAGCAAAATGACTTGGCTAATAAAAAAACTAGAAAATAAATTGATGATAATAAATATCGGTTTGATCTGGATTTAGAGGTTGCCAAGCTGAATGTGAGCATAATTTTTAGGGAATTAATGACTATTCTAAAGTATCGATATCAGATATATAAATCCTTAAAATTGATTGATCAATCAAGATGAAAACCTCAATACCCCATAGGCCTTGTGAATAATGTAGTTAGAGCCCCATATTTAGTTAAGCCATTTTACATCTCACTAAGGTATACATCAAGCTATGGGGACAAATATGTTATTCATAATTGCATGCTTGATAGTGGTTCTTCCATGAATGTAATATCAAAATAAGTAGTTGATTAGCTAGGCTTGATTTATTAGAAAGAGCACCCTCCTATTTCTTTCATGGATAACAGGAGAGTACCTTGTGTAGGCATTATCATTGGACTTCTTGTCCATATTGAACAATATCCTAAGAAAGGAGTGGTTTTGGATGTTGCAGTTGTGGATGTGGGTCCTTTATTTTCTATCTTACTCTCTACGCATTGGGTAGAGTAGCTAGGTGGTACTATTCAATTGGATAGGTCATATGCTATTATCCTAATGTAGGGTAAGGAAAAAATGATATTGAAAAGAGAAACCTCCAACAGGTATTCTTTTGAATTCAGATATCTTAATTATTATATGGTTAATGTTATGAATTATGTTGAGGAAAATTACATGGGCGTTTACTATATCTGGTATTCTCCTTTCTTATTGGAAGTACCTAATTTTGAGAATATGGATCCAAAATCGAAGGTTGAAGCGGATGCAGAATCTGATAGAATATTGAATTTTGAGTTATGGACTATGACCTTTGATGGGGCCCAAATATGTTTGATGTAGGGGTCTCTCTTTCAGGGGGCATAAATTTTGATCCAACTATTGGATCGGCTTGAAATTATGTGGATCTAGATAAATATGAGGAAAATGCATGGCTAAGAAACCTTGGTGGCTAGGGTGGTTTTTCAATATTTTATTGGGCCCAAATTCTTATTAGGACTAAAAGGATATGAGATATATTACACATGAAAATGATACAATATATAGGTAGAAGGCCTATATGAATATATGACAAGTGTCAAGAGAAACTGACAAGTGTCAAACTGAAACTGAAGGCATAGTGCACATTAATTCTAACATTCCCCTTTAATGTGCACTACCTTAACTATAGAGAAAAAAAACAAGTCAACATTAGGTAACATTCCCCCTTAATATTGACTTCTTTAAAAGAACCCTATCATCCTCCTTTATTACATAATTTGGTCTAGGCTCATTCTCTTTGCGCTTGGCTCTCCAACTCTAAATAATGCTAGATCAACGGTGTATACATCTCGGTCTGTTACCACAGGTTCAACAACTTTCTTGGATATATTTCCACTAGGTAAGTCATCTAAGTGCCTCAAGGTCATATTGGGTGCCTCAGGGTCAACCACTTCCATGAGTCTATTGCATCTACAGGTCATCCTATAGGTATGTTGTCTCTCGTAGGTCACTGACTAGATTCACCATAAATATCATCCCCTCACAGTGAACTCAATCTAGAAGGTTTCGATCTCTGTCAAGAATGCACATTAATACAAAATAAATATGAGCCATATAAGAGTGTTAGTATCTACAGAAAATGCACTCAAAAAATACAATAAAATGAGCCATAGAAGCCAAATATGGAGGAGAAGAAAAATAAGAGAACAAAATATTTTGAATTGTCTTTGTCTGTGATATTTAGATATTGATACAAAAAAATTCTTGGATATATTATAGGGTGTTTATGTCTATAATCCCTAGAGTAGGTGTCCTTATTATGACCATCTCATCCTACCATAATGCATGGGTAACCAGCCACTACATCCGCTAGGTTCTCTAGAGAAGGTGACTAGGTACAAGGATCACATACAAAGTGCCTTGGGAGTATTGGGTTCAACCGAGAGTGCACTGCAAATTACATCATATTTTGAGTCTAAAAAATAATTCTAAACTACCTCAATCTAAAAAAGGACACCACCATTGTGTCCATCTTGGAAAAACCTTTTTGATGACTATAAATACCCCTATGTTTCTCTCTCAATGGGGCCTTCATTTTCTAGAAAATCAATAGCATGCCTCTCTAGGAAGAAAAATAAACATCGCTCTGTGGCGGAACAAAAAAACATCATCTCAATTTCCCTCGCAGGGGAAAAAATATGGACTTACATGGGCCTTCATTAGTTTGAAATAACAAAAAAATGCCCCCATGCTTTTTTAAAATAAGAAAGGTGTTATGAAACCTTTCATAATCAATGGCCATACATATTAATAATATGCCTTAATAAGGCCAAGTCCCCATGGCCATATATATTTAAAAAATACTTCCCCTATTATCCATTAAAAAAAACATTTAAATATGAACATGCAAAAATGGTTTGTGGGTCATTATCAAATGGACCGGTGGAATAATTATTGAAATGATAGTCAACTAGATTTTCGGTGTGGGAAAAAATTGGATCGCATCATGGGAGATTGCATTAATAGGCTTCATCAACCAAGTCTGAATTTTCCTTTCGATGGTATAGTTGGATTTTTGATACCGTGAGACGAAGGCATGCGTGCACTACTTTTTTTATCAGGTGTAAACATCAAGATCAAGATCAATTAGTGGGAGTTTTTCATGATCATATCAAGCAATTTGCGGTATATCAATCAATCTTCATGTATCCTTCGGTGCCTCCGCAACAGCATCGTCACAGTGTGCAGCAACGCCCTTCAGGTTTAAAAAAATATATATTTTCATAAAATATGCACTTCATGGATAACTAATATATGCATAAAACATTTTTTAAATCCCTCCATAGATATCATCATAGCCAGCTCACGATGGTGAGCCACCAAAAAATGTAACCCATTCTTCTAGTTTCTTGTAAAACAAAAAAAATAAAAAATGATAACTCAAAAAACATGAATTTGTACTACACATAACTCAAAAATCATCTCCTTTGTGGGGTCCATGCAAAAAATATGACTAATGGTAGCAATGGTAGTATCATTATCCGCACCAACGAGCCTATGCTCATGTCACCACTAGGAACAACATCGATCTAGATCATCATAGAATGTTGAATGTCCTTCATTGTAGCTGATGACTACTCAATAGCTACAAAATAGCAAATAAAACCAAAAAATGGGTGCCACCATCTCAACCTAAACTTCATTGATGAGGCGATCTCATCCATATGCAACATCACACCAACTTCAACATAACTACACTATTTATTAAATAAAAAACCAACAACACACACTGAAAGAATGCTAGAAATATGTGCACTCCCTGGTGCATTCTCCATTGTTCCCGATGTCTTCACATTTGCTCCACGTGAATCCATTGTGCCTCTAAAAAAAAAACTTCCATTAGATAAAACCAGAATAACAATGAATAGTGCAAAGCAAGGGTGTTGATTATTATTGAAATCCATAATTTTGTTAGATGGGCCAACAGAATTTGATGCGTCTTAGAAAAATGTGCAACACACTAGAATTCTCCTCTAGGTCGGCCTTTCGTGTTGGAAAAAATAAAACTTTAGACAATCTCTTAATCAATAATTTATAATAAATAAGCCAACCCACCAAAACTTTTGTTCACCAATGTATTACCACTAGCACAAAGAGGTCTTTTAGTGTATAAATTTGATGAATATGCCACTGCTACTTTGGTGGTGCCACTACTGTCGCTACTCCTTTGGAGGTGCCACTACTATAGTACTAGAACCGCTTCAACGTCCATTTCTTAGTTGTAGGTAAAATATTGCCTGTCAAAATAGCGTTCCAGTCCACATGACAAGGGACAATGCCTATTACCTCCCCAGAATTGATATAAACACCATGGGCGGAAGTTGCACCTTATTTTTTTTGCTTCTAAATATAAATTGCCTTATTTCAAAAATTTGAAAGACATCATTGTCAGATCAAAAATGTTTTAGGAGAGATTGTAGGAATCGCTTGGAATTCAGCTCATGCAGAAAAATCACATTGGCTGCTTCAGGAAACTTGGCCCACAAAAATATCCACATTGGGATGCCAAATTTAAAAAAAATCTTGATGCTTAGCGTCATTTCTATGATTATATAGAGCCTTCAATGTCTCAAATCACTAGCATTCCCATGGACTTTAATGATCACAGGGATACCAGATCGAGCTGAATGATGCCCAATTGTTTAAAACAAAACCATATGGCTTGACGATCTTCACTGTACACATATCAAATCCTAGTGAAAAAATAAATTAAATATAATATTTTGGGTGTTGTGGATCTGTTTCAAACTTGTGCAGCTTTGGCACGACACTACAATATAGCAGTTTGATGGTGGCCATTCTATACATTGTCAGTGTCTCCCAATAACTATTTGCTCATGGTTGTCACCTTTGATTGCATTGCGCTTCTTTTATTTAGGAGGATTATATGGTGGATTTAAAAATATTTTTTGTTCAAAATGAAATGTAGCCACACGTCTTAAACAACACTATATCACCAAATTTCAATAAAGAATACAGTATAGGCAATACTGAACAACAAAATTTTAACCTTAAATTCGAAGACTTGATGGTGTTGTTAGTCTTGTTGACTTTATATGACACTCTCTTGTTCAAATCACACAGGATCTCGATGAGAGGTTGTGTCATGCATGATTATTTACAAGCTTATCTATAGTGAATCCTGATCGGTGCACCACCAGATCATTGAACACCGCCTCAACCACTCTCGAGTCTCTCCCATAATAAGATGCACAGCCGTCCCACCTCTTCATTGGTGAATGCAATCTCCAATAGAAACGTGGGAAAATATATATTACCATGGTAGTAATTGAAGTGATGGGATTTTAAAAAATATTAGTCCTAGATTCCTATTTGCAATTGGAGCTTCATTATCATGTTGGCAATTTCCTCTATACAAAAAAATAGCAATCTTGCATAGGTAGAACGTAGAAAAAAATGTCATCCAGTTGACATCCATCGACGTCGTTGCCAAGGGGAGTGCCACTACATTGGTAGCTAGATCTTTGTGAGATCTGCATCCTTCACTCCCTTGGAACCTGTGAGAAAATTATTTCAGATAATATACACAAGTCCAGAATATGTGGTGAACAAAAAATAGAATGGTGTTGAAAGGTTGCAGGCTATTACATGAGGGCCCCTTCATTGTAATCTAGTTTGTAGAAACATGGACACAAATCACAAATCAGATTTTATATAAAAAAATCCTCACACTGTAAATGATAATTGAATCCCTAATGATCTCCTACAAAAAAATATAGCAGCAAATAAAAAAATCGTTAAAACAAAATTTTCACTCTACTCCTCAACATCTCATAGCTCCAAGCAATGAAGTTTTAGGGGCAACCATGAGTTCTTCTCCATTGCTTTCTGGTTTCTGATCCACAAGAGTTGAGAACATACTCTCTGAGCAATGGACAAAAAAAATTGAAGGAGAAGTGGGGGGAGGGGAAATGATGAGGGGGGTATTTCCATGAGGGAAACCCCCCTTAAGCTCACAAGGGTAGGAGAACGCCTGGAGCTCTGATACCAAATGTTAGGAATAAAAGGAGATGAGATATATTACATATGAAAATGATACAATATATAGGCAAAAGACCTATATAAATATATGACAAGTATCAAGAGAAACTGACAAGTGTCAAACTAAAATAGAAGGCATAGTGCACATTAATTCTAACAATTTCTTCATCTAGTGCCCGAAAATGGAATTTAGTATTTTTTTTTAATTTGGAAAAAAAAGAATTTTTGGAATTTAAAACTTTTTAGACATGAGTAGGTGTTGATATTTTCTAGAAGTATTAATATGGGTAATCCAATAATGTGTATTAATTTTGAGGCCTATCCAAGATTTTTTGGCAACTTACTAAAAATAGGGTTGTTTTTGGCTGAAAATGGAAAAAATTATCAAAAAATAGTAATTTCTTATCTTTAGGGCTTTAAGATGTAGGGTTTTGTTTTAGGGTTTCTCACATTGTAAAAATGGGGGGAAAACCCTAAACCCTAAACCTAAAACCCCTAAATACTAAACCTAAAAACCCTAAACACTAAATTCAAAATCTTGAACCCTAAAAAAAAACTATAGGCAATGGAGATAGTGGTTATTATGGATAATTTCTAGTTATGGACCATCATCGAGGTAGTTATATTTTTTACAATTATGGACCAAAATATTAAGCTATTTAAGAGAGTTTTTACAATAGGAAAATGATCAAGTTTTTGCATAGTAATTTTGCAAGAAATATACCAATGTGCCCATATTTATCAGTTGTATTTTCTTGTGTGTCTCATCTAGTCACCCCTTTTTCTTCCCCATTATTGTGTAGGTTTTACTGAGGAGGTACCCAGTTTATTGAGATCATTTCCAGTGGTTGAGGCTAGAAGCTAGGAGGCTCTTTGTTACATCATTTAAATAAATAGTTGTAGTTCTCTATTGCATCATTTGAATGGAGAATTTGTTTGTACTAGTTTAGTGAGATCTAGTTATTCTGATCAGACTTCCATTGTAATGATTTTTTGTTTAATGTAATCCTATTTCCTCCCATTTACATGTTACATCATTTGAATGAGTAAATGACACCTTATTTTGATGGTATGCTGAATCATTTATCTTACATTATTTGAATGGATGTAATTGGCTTAGTTTTATCTTCTCCCCTTCTATATTCATCATATTTTAAGTTTAGCTACAATTAACCAATGGATAAGGTACCATTCTATAGCTTGAAGCACTAGTTGGGAGTTAATTTCAAACTTGGTCAAATTTTATATTGCAATTTTATTTTATTTTTGTAAATCTGGATGAGCATGAGCATATAAGAAATATTGTAGGCTCACCTCCGGGGTTTCCTTACCCTACTTAGTCTATATAGAGTCTTAGGATAATATTTTCTTGAGTTAAATAGGTGGATCCACCAGAATCCACAGTGTTGATTAGATTAGGGAAGTCTTGCAACGTGACAAATCTATTAAGGGTGTAGGAATTTCCTCCAATAGTTTTTGGTGTCATTATCAGGAATTATTATAGAACTTTTTGAGTGGCAGCAATCAGCCAATTTTTTTTGATAAATTTGTTTTATTATGTGTTTTGTATTTATCAGTCTCTCCTAGAGAGGAATTTTTGAGAATTGGTTGAATATTAGGTTGAGAAATCTTATTACAAGTATTATTGAAGATCTTGCTTTTTCTTTACACATTTGTGTTGACGACTCTAAATGAACTCATAATTAAAAAAAAAGAGGAGCTCCATCTAGTGTCTATAAGAAGTGGCAAAGAAGTTCTTGCTAGAGTGCCAAATCCTAAGGTATTTTTCAAGTCTCACAGAAAATATTCAATTATGATTTATATTTCTAGCTCAAATCTTGGTTTGAATTAGTATTCTCCTACTCTAAACCAACTACCTCTAGTGAATCAACTTGTAGTGAGTATGGTAGCTCCTAATGTAAATCAAAATTTCAATCAAAATGACAATGCTAATGTTAATCATTGGAGGACCAATACATAGAGATCTTTTGTTTTACCTGTAAATTTGAATTCTCTCCCTGGTAAAGCTCATAGGTACTTGCCTAAGATTCAAGATAACAATGTTATCACTGTTGAAGATCATGTTAGGGATTTTTTGTATGCCATGGATAGTCTTGAGGTGGATGATGAATATGTTGTCCTTAGATTGTTATTTCAAACTTTAGAGAAGGATGCTTGCGAATGGTTTAATAGCCTTGGAGTTGGTATTATCAATAATTTTCAAGAGCTAGAGCACACTTTCCTTAGGAAATATGGAGAGAGGAAGAATGAACAGTCCTTGCTGACAGTGTTGGCCACCATGAAGAAGAAGGAAAATTAATTAGTGGAATATTTCAATAGAATATTATTTAAGACTAGAAACAAGATTTTAGTAGAATTAAGGCCAAATTATGACTAGTCCATTTGTTTCTACAAAAATGCTTTCCCTGGAGATTTTAGTTATGAGCTGAGACAACAAGCAATAACCACAATTGATTTATGTATGGAAATAGAGATTGAAATAGAGAGACATATAATTTATGGTGGTAAAATGAAAGCATCCTCCCTAGAGCCCAATCAAACTGAACTAAATCCCAAAAAGGTTAAGTTATATGTCTCTAAGAAAATGAATCAAGATCCTATGAACAAGATAGCTAATTAATTGAGTGAGATGTTTACTACTTTAAATAACAGGTTGGCTAGACTTGAAATATATAAGGACAACATTGTAGAAACTTCACAAGGTAATAATAGACAACAAGAAGATAACAAGCCTCCTTTCAAGAGGAATTTCAATAGAAACTGGAATAACAATGGAAATGAAGAGGGAAATAAGAATCAAAATGGAAATTAGAAAAATAAATAAATAGAGAGAGATCTAAATTTTGTTCCAAATACCATGCCATAAAATAATATAGCATCATATCATCCCTTTTATTGCTTTACCTATGATGCACCACATAACCCTATTTATTGTGGCATTTATCTAAGTATGCATTCTAATGTTGATTTAAATGTTGAATTTGTATATGAAGATATTAGAATTAATGTATGCTAGAATCAAGAAGATGAAAACTAAGAACAAAAATTTGAAAGGGACATGGACATATGTGCCAGTGATCTTGAGCAAAGAGCCTTAGTATTTGGAAAGGCATCAACCTCAATTGAGCCTCCTAATACTAGATTTGATAGAATGAAGCAAGGTAAGCTTACACCTAGAGTAGGAGAGGTTGATTCTATGGAAAAAATACATGTTGTCAATATTAAGAACTAAATAGTGGAGGATAAATTTTAAGAAGGTCTGCACAAAAGGAGAAAGCTACTGGAGTGATTTCACAGAAAAAAGGTAAATTAGATGAAGCTACAAATGATTCCTGAAGAGCTTTATGTAGAAGAAATTATCCAAAAGTAGAAAAATGACTTGACTAATAAAAAACTAGAAAAGAAATTGATGATAAGAAATATAAATTTAATCTAGGTATAGAGGTTGCCAAGCAGAAGGTGAACATCTCTTTTGGGGAATTAATGACTATTCCAAAGTATCGGTATCAGATATATAAAGCCTTCAAATTGATTTATCAATTAGGAAGAAAGCCTCAAAAACCCATAGGCCTTATGAATAATGCGTTCAGAGCCCCGTATTCAATTAAGCCATTTTACATATCACTAAGGTATACATCAGGGTATGGGGACCAATATGTTATTCATAACTGCATGTTTGATAGTGGTGCTTCCATGAATGTAATGTCAAAACAAGTAGCTGATCAATTAGGCTTGATTTATTAGAAATAGCACCCTCCTATTTCTATCATGGATAATAGGGTAGTACCTTGTGTAGGTATTATCATTGGACTTCTTTTCCATATTGAACAATATCCTAAGAAAGGAGTAGTGATGGATGTTGCAGTTGTGGATGTGGATACTTTAATTTTTATCTTAATCTCTAGGCATTGGCCAGAGTAGCTAGGTGGTACTATTTAGTTGGATTAATCATATGCTACTAGCCCAATGTAGGGTAAGGAAAATATAATATTGAAAAGATAACCCTCCAACATGTATTCTATTGAATTCAGAGATCCTAATGATTATACGAATAATGTCGTGAATTCTATTGAGGAAAAATACATGGGGGTTTACTTTATCTGGTATTATCCTTTCTTTTTGAAATTACCCTATGTTGATAATATGGATCTAAATTTGAAGGCTTAAGCAGATGCAAAAATTGATAGAATCTTGAATTTTGAGTTATGGACTATGACCTTTGATGGGGCCCAAATAAGTTTGATGTAGGAGCCTATGTTCTGAATGGCATAAATTTAGATTCGATCGTTGGATCAACTTGAAATTTTAGGTGGAGCTAGATAAAGAGGAGAAAAATTCATGGCTAAGAAACCTTGGTGGCTAGGGTGGTTTTTTCAGGCTTTTATAAGGCCCTAATTCCTTCATCTAGTGCCCCAAAAATGGATTTTAGTGTTTTTTTAGAAATTTGAAAAAATGAATTTTTGGAATTTAAAATTTTTTAGACATGAGTAGATGTTGAGATTTTCTATAAGGCTTAATATGGGTAATCCAATAATGTGTATTAATTTTGAGGCCTATCCGATATTTTTGGCAACTTACTAAAAATATTGTTATTTTTGGCTAAAAATGAATTTTTTTTCATAAATAGTAATTTCCTATCTTTAGAGATTTAAGATGTAGGGTTTCGTTTTAGGGATTTTTGAATTGTAAAAAGGGGGGGAAAATCCTAAACTTGAAAACCCTAAACCTAAAAACCCTAAACCCTAAACTCAAAACCCTAAACCCTAAAAAAAAAGATAAACCTAAAGGCGATGGAGATAGTGGCTATTATGGATCATTTTCAATTATGGGCCATCATCGAGGCAGTTACATTTTTCATAATTATGGACCAAATGATCGAGATATTTAAGATATTTGTTGCAATAGAAAAATGATCAACTTTTCGCATAGTAATTTTGCAAGAGGTATACCAGTGTGCCCATATTTATCGATTGGTTTTTCCTTTGTGTATCTCCAGTCACCCCTTTTTCTTCCCCATTATTGTGCAGGTTTTGTTGAGGAGGTATCCAGTTTATTGAGATCATTTCCAATGGATGAGGTTGGAATCTAGGAGGCTCTTTGTTACATCATTTGAACAAAGAGTTACAGTTCTCTATTACATCATTTGAATGGAGAACTGCAACTATGTACAATTTTATTTGTTCTCCCATTTACATGTTACATAATTTGAATGAGTAAATGGCATCTTCTTTCGCTGTCTTAATGAATTATTTATGTTACATTATTTGAATGGATTATATTGTCTTAGTTTTATTCAAGAACACAAGATTATACTGAGAGAGGGGGTGAACAGTATAGCACCCACTTTTTACTTTATTTCCAAACCAATTTCAATCAATGTCCTTAATTGCAATAACCAAATATAGCAATGTGCATTAATAACTTAGATAGAAATAGTAATCAAGAGCACAAGTCACCACACATAATTGACATACAATATTTAACGTGGTTCCCCCAATGTGGGGTACTCCACAAGATAATATCCTTATAATATTTTCACACATAAATAAGGATCCTTATCCAATACAATGATTACTTTGATCTGCTCAAAGCTAGGCAATATACTAATCTACTTAGGTAGGTAATCCATTGATATTATCAGCTAGGCAACACATTGATCTGCTCAGGTAGGTAATCCACTGATCTGCTCAACTAGGCAAAACACTAATCTACTCAGGTAGGCAATCCATTGATCTGCTCAGCTAGGCAACACATTGATCTACTCAGGTAGGCAATCCACTGATCTACTTCAACAAGATCACCAATAACTTGCCCAAATATGCTCTAGCAAGATCACTAAGAACTTTCTCAAATCTGTGCAAAAGGCTCACTCAGAACCTCATAAAATCTTCTCAATAATCTCACCAAGAACTTTTTAAAATATTATCAACAAGCTCACCAAGAACTTGCTCAAAATCAGCTCAACAAGCTCACCAAGAACTTTCTCAAAATATGCTCAACAAGCTCACCAAGAACTTGCTCAAAATCTGCTCGACAAGCTCACCAAGAACTTGCTCAATATTTTCTCAACAATCTCAAAAAGAACTTGCTCAAAATCTACTCAACAAGCTCACTAAGAACTTGCTTAAAATCTATCCCAAATATGTCCACAAATCAGTCCAAAAATCTATCCCAAAACTGTCCATAAATCTGTCCCAAAACTGTCCATAAATCTGTCCCAAAAGCCTTCTCAAGGCTCAATAAAACATACATAAAAACTGCCACAAATCTGTCCAAAAATCTATCCCAAAGGCCTTCTCAAAGGCTCAATCAATCATGCTCAAGTAGTACTCCAATCTCATCCACAAATCTATCAAGGCAAGGCTCAATGATGAACTCAACAATGAATGGCAATGCACTCTACAATGGATGACAACAATGATCCACAAAGATCTCAACTCAACTCAAGTCTTATAGAACCATAAAGAGAATTGTTAGAGACTCAATATGTTCTAATCTCACTCTCAACTCAAATATTATATAACCATAAAGAGAATTTTTAGAGACTCAATATGTTCTAAACTCAATCTCAACTCAAATCAGAATTATGGAATAGTTTATTTCATGGAACTTGAACAATCACTTCACACATCACTTGAATAGGCTCAATCAACTCAACTCAACCAATCATCACAAGGACAATTCTTTCTCACAAAACCCTAGTCCAAGCATGTATCAACCAACTCAAATGTTTCCAATAAAGCTCAACCACAAATCTCACATAAAAATGATACTCATGTTCTTTTCTAACTCAAGTTCTTATAACCAATGGGATTCAACAACTATGCTTATAAAACAAGGTTTAAAACACAACTCACAAACCAGAAAACCTTGAAGCATTCAACCAATCACTTTCGAAAAGGAAACCACAATCAATCCTTTTCTCTCCAATGATATTTAAGAAATCAACCAAAGATAAACAAATTCAATGGAGAATATTGTTCATACCTTTTTGATGCCATATTGGTTGTCCACTAAATCTTCCATATTCAACAAAATTTGAAAGAGAACCAAAACAACCTTCACTTTTTACAAAACATAAATATCTCTTTACATACACCTTATTTCTCCATCTAAGCAAGTTAGTCAAATAGCCCTCAAAATAAGCTTTCCAAAAATATATAATATGGTATACTTCTAAAAATGAAAAAAAAATTAATTTCTCTTTTTCTAAAAGTGCATTACAACACTTAATATTGCCTTCCAAGTAAATAAAAATTTAATCAAACATTAATCCCTTAACATCACCTTATTCCTCAAACATTAGGCAATAATAAAAAATATTAATAAAATGTTTACTTGCCTCTTAGAGGGAATCGAACCCTCTTCACTGACCACTCAACACCACAACCGCAGTGCCAAAGACCGCATGAGCTATCTGCTCACATAGGACAGAGAGCAAAAATACTCCCTATATTTCGCTGCCCCTGCTCATGCCAAAAACGTGTGCAAAATGTTCTTCTACACTCCACAAAAACCGAACCTGGTGGGAATCGAATGCATGCCATGTCGCAAACAAAAACTCTAGGCTTCCCAACCTCACCGTTTGACCACGCTGTCACATCGAAGGATTCGGGGCATCCACCTTTTTATACTCTGCATTTGATTCACTTAAACTTTTGAATCGAAAGCCTTTGCATATATACATACATACACACACACACACACACACACATATATATATATATATATATATATATATATATATATATATATATATATATATATATATGCAACCTTCCATTAATTTCACATACGTCGACACTTTTAGGTATTAATTTTATTTTTATGGCGCATGGTTTTTTATGACGGCGGCGATGACTTTAATTTTAATCTTAAAATTAAAATTAAAATTTTAAATAATTAAAATTTAAACTAAATATTTAAAATTAAATATGTCCATCACCGGAGCACATTTTTCGATAAAACGAAAGGCTAGCCTGGGTTTTAAGAAAAACCCATTTCAAATCTGCCATTCATGGTTTTAAATAAAAACTTTTATTTTTCCTGCCTTGGTTTTCACAAAAACCTTATATATATCCATGCTCTCTGAAATATCATAAACGCTTATTTATAAAATGCTTTGGCCATCAAAACTCAATGCGATCCATGTGACATCAATGATCAATGTGACATCAATGACAACATAAAATAACTCAAATTGCCAACAATATCCCCCTTTGTCATTGATGGCAAAACCTCTAATGCAAAAACCACAATCACTGCAAAAACCATATCTGAGAATCAAAGTTGCTCCCCCTAACTCAATACTCTCTATGGAGGCTACTCCTCCTAACTCAATGCTCTCCCCCTTACTCAAATCTCTTCCCCTTTGACATCAATGGCAAAGGGACACCTATGGGGCTAAAATATATGACTCTTAAGCTTAGCCCCCTCACCACCTTCTCTCTTGAGGTGATTAATTTTGGGGTAGGAATACTTTTACTCCCATATTACATTGTTTATTTCCTCTATCAAATTTCTTCCATGTTTTTATAATATCCTTCTCTTGATGAATTACTTGATCTTCTTGTCTAGAACCTGTTTGAATAACCTATTTGACCTTATTGCCTTGAACCTGTTTAGAATTGAGTCCTACACCATTTTGCAATATGTCCAAAGTTATTGCAATTAAAACACTTGATATTGTAGCCTTTGGATGGTGCCCATATCTTGAATTCTTTCTTAAAACAATTTCCATATCCATTCCTTTCCTGAACCTTGTATTGTGAAGCTTTATTTTCATGACCATTATGACCATGACCTCTGAATTGTGTAGCTCTAAAACCAAAACCATGTTTCTTATTATCTTTGCATCGAGAAGATCTATGACCAATCCTGTTGCATAAGAAGCAATGTCCCTGAAAACCATACCTTCTTCCTTTGAGGTTTATTCTAGAAAAATCAAACTTCTTTGATCCATAGACCCTACAGTGTATAGCCCTCTGTCCAAATCCATTACAAGAAAAACAATGTCCTTGAAAAGACCTTTGTTCATGCCTTGGTTCCTCATACCTTTCTTGACCATTATCCTTATGATCATTTTCAACTTGTGCATTGCATCCTTGAACCTTCTTTGTAGTATCTAAATCCTCTTCCTTAATTTATTTCCTTTTGAGTGTGATTCCCCATACCTGAAATAAGAGACCTTTGGTGCTTTGGAATATTCCTTTTCTTTCTCTTTATTTGTGTCAAATGGCAAATTGGCACCATCTTAATTACCTCTAAAATACATGTTTCCTTCTTAGTGAAAATATCTTGACCTTTTGAGTCAGGTGATGGATCAAACTTCTCACGTATGAAACATCTCAATTCTTTTAGATTCTCCTTAAACTCTTCTAGTTGCTCATGGATATCATTGAAGTCTTCCTTTAGATCAACTGAGACATTTGTCTTTCTTACAATATTCTCTTGTTTAACTTCTTATGTTTGGAGTGAATGTTCTTCTACTACTTCTCTTATCCCATATAAAAACCCTTCTACATATTCACTATCACTAATATCATTATCATATTCTATATAAAACAAAATATCATGATTTATTTGACCATGCATGTTTCCTTGATGTGTCATCTCATCTTCACTATCACTGAAACCATTGCAGTATCCTGATCTATGATCTCTTTGACCACACACAAAGCACTATTTTCTTTCACCTTTTATTCCTAGGAATAGATGTTCTTCCTTTTCATCATATGACTTTTCTCTATCACTGTGATCTGAGCTATCACTTGCTCCTACAATGTAGTAATATTTCTTTATCTTATGAAATTTTTTCTTCTTCTCATACATGTTTTGCTTGTATTTGTCATCTTTGTCATGCTTATGCTTTCCATCTTCTTTTCTTCTGTGACCCTATTTTTCATCATCATTGTTTTCTTCATGTGGACACCTGTGTGCATAGTGACCAAAATCACCACACTTGTAGCATTTGACTTTCCTCATATCTCTGTAATTCCTTGAGTCCTTATTCTTTTTGTTGAAGTTAGCTTCCTCATCATAATCTGGATATCTATATATCTTTGGAACTTTTCCTTTCTTATTCTCTGAAGCCTTGAATGCAATCTCTTTTATTTGAACCTGATGCTTACTCACCCTCATCTCATAAGTTGTGAGAGTTCCTTGCAATTCTTCTATTTTTAGCTTGTTGATATCCATTGTCTCTTCTATTGTTGAAACATTTACATCATACTTCATGGGAAGTGATCTCAAAACCTTTTGAGTAGCTTCTAATTCTTTCATCTCAAATCCTAGGTCTCTCATGGTGTTAGTAATCTCATCATTTCAAAGTAAAAACTTTGCAATATCTTCAGAATCTTCCATTTTCAATTCCTCAAATATTTTTCTATGAGTTTGTAGTTTTGCCAACTTTACCTTGGAATCTCCTTCATAAGTATTTCGCAACTTTGTCCACATTTCATTAGCTAAATTACATACCATGACCTTTGTAAAATCTATCTCACGTAGCCCACTAAAAATACAATTCATTGTCCTTGCATTTATCTCAACCAATTTCCTGATAGTCTTATCTGCCTTAGGATCACCTTCAAACCTATACTCTTTTTCAACCATCTGCCATACCTCATAACCTTGTGATATCAAGTAGTTTTTCATTCTCATGCTACATAAAGCATAATTGTTACCATCAAATAGTGGAGCCTTATTTGTAGATGATCCATTCTATGAAGCCATGTGTGTTCTTGTATAATCTGCCATCAAGTTGTTAGCCTTTTCAAAGGAACCCACTCTGATACCAATTGAAGAACACGAGATTATAATGATAGGGGGTGAAAAGTATAACGTCCACTTTTTACTTTCTTTCCAAACCAATTTCAATTAATGTCCTTAATTGCAATAACCAAATATAGTAGTGTGCATTAATAACTTAGATAACAATAGTATGAAAGAGCACAAGTCACTATAAATAATTGAGACACAAGATTTAACGTGGTTCCCCCAATGTGGGGTACTCCACAAGATAATATCCTTTTAATATTTTCACACAAAAATAAGGATCCTTATCCAATACAATGATTACTTTGATCTACTCAAATCTAGGCAACACACTGATCTGCTCATCTACACAATCCACTGATCTTATCAGCTAGGCAACACACTGATCTACTCAGGTAGGCAATCCACTGATTAGCTTTAGCAAGCTCACCAATAACTTTCCCAAATATGCTCTAGCAAGCTCATTAAGATCTTTCTCAAATATGCTCAAAAGGCTTACTCAAAACCTCATCAAATCTTCTCAACAATATCACCAATAACTTGTTCAAATATGCTCAACAAGCTCACCAAGAACTTTCTCAAAATCAGCTAAACAAGCTCACCAAGAACTTGCTCAAAATCTGCTCAAAAATCTCACCAAGAACTTGCTCAAAATATGCTCAACAAGCTCACCAAGAACTTGCTCAATATCTGCTCAACAAGATCACCAAGAACTTGCTCAAAATCTGCTCAACAAGCTCACCAAGAACTTTCTCAATATTTTCTCAACAAACTCACAAAGAACTTGCTCAAAATATGATCAACAAGATCACTAAGAACTTGCTCAAAATTTGTCCCAAATCTGTCCACAAATCTATCCCAAAACTGTCCACAAATTTGTCCCAAAAGTGTCCACAAATTTATACCAAAATCCTTCTCAAGGCTCAATAAAACATACACAAAAACTACCACAAATATATCCAAAAATCTATCCCAAATGCCTTCTCAAAGGCTCAATCAATCATTCTCAAGTAGTACTCCAATATCATCCTCAAATATATCAAGGCAAGGCTCAATGATGAACTCAACAATGAATGGCAATGCACTCTACAATGTATGACAACAATGATCCACAAAGATCTCAACTTAAATCAATCTCAACTCAAATCAAGTCTTATAGAACCATAAATAGAATTTTTAGAGACTCAATATGGTCTAATATCACTCTCAACTTATTATAGAACCATAAAGAGAATTTTTAGAGACTCAATATGTTCTAATCTCACTCTCAACTCAAATTGGAATTATGAAATAGTTTATTTCATGGAACTTGAACAATCACTTCACACATCACTTGACTAGGATCAATCAACTCAACTCAACCAATCATCACAAGGATAACTCTTTCTCACAAAACCCTAGTCCAAGCATGTATCAGCCAACTCAAATGTTTCCAACAATACTCAACCACAAATATCAAATAACAATGATGTAGATGCAAGAACATGACACTTAAAATAGAATGGTAGAAAATCAAATAATGTAGTGATACACAAAGATTGCACAAAAAGGAATGTATTCAATAATATGGGGGGAGTTGATAAACTCCTTTTATTACAATCAATGTTCAATGCTAATATTTGATACAATAGATTACAGTGGTGCTAGGGTTATCCGAAACCCTAGCTAGTAGCAATAGAAGTGTCTTTAGATTCGAGTGTGTTCTTGATCCCAACAGGTTGAGTGGGCTTCGGATATCCAAGGTTGGGCCACTCCAACTTCAACAATCGTCAAATAAAATGGGGAATTTGTAGATCTGCATACACAAAATAAAACAAAGAGAGTTAGTAATACTTGTGAGGGCTCCATAGTGTGAGACCCTCAGACATTAATAAAACCCTAGTTTAATAATGAAATAAGAGAGCATGCAAGATCAACAAATTACTAAATAAAATACATAAAAAATGAGATTTACCTTGCTTTTTTTAGCTATTGCAGATGACATCATAGATCTGTTGATGTAGCAGCTTCATATTAGGGTTTTTTGATGACGGTAGGCTTGAACGCGCACTTGGCAGGCTCGAACACGAGCTTTGTAGGCTTTGGTGTGCACCTACGGGGTACAAAAAGATCTAGAGAGTGCATGCGATATACAATAGGATCTTGTGAGCACTTTGTAGGATCTGCAGTGAGCCTCAAAAGCTCTAGATGACGCTTGTGGGTTGGGGCAAAATCTACATAAGTATATCTAGATGATGGCGATGAATGCGGAAGATGGATGGGGGCTGTGATGGCGATGGAGGATGAATGGGTGGCGGTTAGAACAACAGAAGTCTTATCGGTGAGCTAGGGCTTTAGATTTTTAGGATTATATGCTAGGGCTTCACCAATAATTCCTCTAGGGTGCAAATGTCTAATTCTCCAAATTCCAGTGTTCCAGCCTTTGAGCATTTACAAATTCTCTTACTTATAATTCAATTTAGGGTTCTCTTAGGGATTCGACTTGACACTTTTTAATCGTGCGGCCTAAGGTTGAGATTGCTTTTTGAATGTGGCATGGATTAATGAATATGGAGGGTGGATATTAAATCTAATAAGATGGCTGAGGTTAATTGAGTTTATTTAATGCATATATTTTATAATAAATATATTAAAATATAATAAAATATTATATAAAATATAAAATATTATAAAATATTATTAAAATAATCCCAATTAGGCTAGGAAATGATGGGAAGGTGGAATTGGGCCAAATAATTGGCGGGAGAGTAGAATGGAAGACAAGTGGGTGGTGGGATGGTTAGGATGGAGGTTTAGTGGCTGTAATTTGGTGTCTATAGATGCCCCTTTTTGTACCATGTTGCATGAAACACAATATGGTGCAAAAACATGAGGCACCTGCTTGGGCTATGGGCACAGAAGTAGCTTCTCTCTATCGTTGGATTTATGCATTGAAGTTGAAGAATAAAAATAGAACAATAGAAAATCAAATAATACAGTGAGACACAAATATTGCATAAAAAGAATGTATTCAATAATATGGGGGGAGCCGATAAACTCCTTTTATTACAATCAATGTTCAATGCTAATATTTGATACAATAGATTACAATGGTGCTAGGGTTCTCCGAAACCCTAGCTAGTAGCAATAGAAGTGTCTTCAGATTCGAGTGTGTTCTTGATCCCAATAGGTTGAGTGGGCTTTGGATATCCAAGGTTGGGCCACTCCAGCTTCAACAACCATCAAATAAAATGGGGAATTTGTAGATCTACGATACACAAAATAAAACAAAGAGAGTTAGTAATACTTGTGAGGGCTCCATAGTGTGAGGCCCTCAGACATTAATAAAACCCTAGTTTAATAATGAAATAAGAGAGCATGCAAGATCAACAAATTACTAAATAAAATACATAAAAATGAGATTTACCTTACTTTTGTTCAGCTATTGCAGACGGTATCGTAGATCTATTGATGCAGTAACTTTAGATTGTAGTTTTTTGATGATGACAGGCTCAGAAGCACACTTGGCAGGCTCAGACGTGAGATTCATAGACTCTGGTATGCACCTACGGGGTACAAAGGCTCTGAGAGCACCTGTGGTATATAGTAGGCACTAGTGAGCACTTCACAGGCTCTATAGTGAGCCTCGCAAGCTCTGGATGGTGCCTGTGGGTTGGGGTAGAATTTGCAAAAGCATATCTAGGTGATGTTGATGAATGCGGTAGATGGATGGGGGTTGTGACAATGATGGAGGATGAATGGGTGATGACTGGAATAAAAAAAGTCTTATCGGTGTGCTAGGGCTTCAGATTTTTAGGATTCTATGCTGGGGCTTCACCAATAATTCCTCCAAGGTGCAAATGTCTAATTCTCCAAATTCTAGTGTTTCAACCTTTGAACATTTACAAAAGTTCTTACTTATAATTCAACTTAGGGTTTTCTTAGGGTTTCGACTTGACACTTTTTAATCATGCGGTTGAAATTAAATTGAATCCTAAGGTTGAGATTGCTTTTTGAATGTGGCATGGATTAATGAAGATGGAGGGTGGAGATTAAATCTGATCGGACGGTTGAGGTTAATTGAGTTTATTTAATGCATATATTTTATAATAAATATATTAAATATAATAAAATATTATATAAAATATAAAATATTATAAAATATTATTAAAATAATCCCAATTAGGCTAGGAAATGGTGGGAAGGTGGAATTGGGCCAAATAATTTGTGGGAGAGTAGAATGGAAGACAAGTGGGTGGTGGGATGGTTAGGATGGAGATTTAGTGGCTATAATTTGGTGTCTACAAATTATACTCATGTTTTTTTCTAACTCAAGTTCTTATAACCAATGGGATTCAACAACTATGCTTATAAAACAAGGTTTAAAACACAACTCACAAACCAGAAAACCTTGAAGCATTCAACAAACCACTTTCGAAAAGGAAACCACAATCAATCCTTTTCTCTCCAATGATATTTAAGAAATCAACCAGCATAAACAAATTCAATGGAGAATATTGCTCATACCTTTTTGAAGCCATATTGGTTGTCCACTAAATCTACCATACTCAACAAACTTTGAAAGAGAACCAAAACAACCTTCACTTTTGAAACCCTTTATAAAATAGAAATATCTCTTTACATACACCTTATTTCCTCATCTAAGCAAGTTAGTCAAATAGCCCTTTAAATAATATTTCCAATGATATATAATATGGCATACTTCTAAAAAATAAAAACACTAGTAATTTCTCTTTTTATAAAAGTGCATTACAACCCTTAATCTTGTCTTCTAAGTAAATAAAAATTTAATCAAACATTATTCCTTTAGCATCACCTTATTACTCCAACATTAGGCAATAATAAAAAATAATTAATAACACATTTACTTGCCTCTGAGAGGGAATCAAACCCTTTTCACTGCCCACTCAACACCACAATTGTGGCACCAAAGACCACACGAGCTATCTGCTTGCATAGGACAGAGAGCAAAAATGATCCCTATATTTCACTACCCCTGCTCACACCAAAAACATGTGCCAAATGTTCTTCTTCCACACTCCATGAAAATCGAACTCGATGGGAATCGAACGCATAACCTTTTGTAAAAAAAAAATCCACGCTTCCCAAGCTCACCATTGGACCATGCTATCACATCGAAGGATTTGGGGCATCCACCTTTTTGTACTCTGTGTTTGATACACTTAAACTTTTGAATCGAAAGCCTTTGCATATATATATATATATATATATGCAACCTTCCATTAATTTCACATACGTCGGCACTTTTAGGTATTAATTTTCTTTTGATGGTGCATGGTTTTTTATGACATCGGTGATGACTTTAATTTTAATTTTAAATAATTATAATTTAAACTAAATATTTAAAATTAAATATCTCCATCATCGGGGCACCTTTTTCGACGAAACGAAATGCCAACCTGGGTTTTAAGAAAAACCCATTTCAAATCTACCATCCATGGTTTTAACTAAAACCTTTTATTTTTATTTCCTTCGTTTTCACAAAAACCTTGTATATATCCATGCTCTCTGAAATATCATAAATGCTTATTTATGAAATGCTTTGGCCATCAAAACTCAATGTGATCCATGTGACATCAATGAAAACGTAAAATAACTCAAAATTCCAATAATATCTCCCTTTTTCATTGATGGCAACACCTCTAATGCAAAAACCACAATCACTGCAAAAACCATCTTTGAGAATCAAAGCTACTCCCCCTAACTCAATACTCTCTATGGAGGCTGCTCCCCCTAACTCAATGCTCTCCCCCTTACTCAAATATTTCCCCCTTTGACATCAATGGCAAAAGGGACACCTATGGGGCTAAAATATATAACTCTTAAGCTTAGCCCCCTCACCACCTTATCTCTTGAGGTGATTAATTTTGGGGTGGGAGTACTTTTATTTCCATATTACATTATTTATTTCCTATATCAACTTCCTTCCATGTTTTTCTAATATCCTTCTCTTGATGAATTACTTGATCTTCTTGTCTAGAACCTGTTTGACCTTCTTGCCTTGAACTTGTTTGGAATTGAGTCCTACACCATTTTGCAATATGTCCAAATTTATTGCAATTAAAACACTTGATATTATAGCCTTTGGATGGTGCCCATATCCTGAATTCTTTCTTAAAATAATTTCCATATCCATTCCTTTCTTGAACCTTGTATTGTGAAGTTGTGTTTTCATGACTATTATGACCATGACCTCTGAATTATGTAGCTCTAAAACAAAAACCATGTTGCTCATTATCTTTGCACTGAGAAGCTCTATGACCAATCCTATTGCATATGAAGTAATTTCCTTGAAAACCATACCTTATTCCTTTGAGGTTTCTTCTAGAAAAATAAAACTTCTTTGATCCATAGACCCTATAGTGTATAGCTTTGTGTCCAAATTCATTACAAGAAAAACAATGTCCTTGAAAAGCCCTTTGTTCATGCCTTGGTTCCTCATACCTTTCTTGACCATTAATCTTATGATCATTTTCAACTTGTGCATTGCATCCTTGAACCTTCTTTGTAGTATCTAAATCCTCTTCCTTAGTTTCTTCCTTGCTTTCCTCTTCAAGAATTCCTTTCCTTTTGAGTGTGATTCCCCAAACCTAAAATAAGAGACCTTTGGTGCTTTGGAATATTTCTCTTATTTCTCTTTATTTGTGTCAAGTAGCAAATTGGCATCCATCTTAATTGTATCTGAAATACATGTTTCCTTCTTAGTGAACATATCTTAATATTTTGAGTCATGTGATGGATCAAACTTCTCATGTATGTAACATCTCAATTCTTTTAGATTCTCCTTAACCTCTTGTAGTTGCTCATGGATATCATTGAAGTCTTCCTTTAGATCAACTAAGACATCTATATTTATTACAATATTCTCTTGTTTAACCTCTTATGTTTGGAGTGAATGTTCTTCTACTACTTCTCTTATCCTATAGAAAAACCCTTCATCGTATTAGTGTAATATTCCATTACTTGGGATACTTACCATTTACTCCACTAGGTAAAAGAGTATTTACATTTATCTTTTACTATCTAGATATTTATTCTTCTATCCTAGGTTAATCTCTAAATATCCTAGGTTAGTGGTTTGGTTAGACTTCTCTACCTAGGTTAGTGGTTAGCATCACGCAACTCCCTACTCTATTGTTAGAGGGTAGTTAGCGCTATTTCCTAATGCTGTTAGTTAGTCTATTTATTTAATCATAGACTTTCTATTGTAATTGTTAGTTGATTAATTGATCATTATTTTTTTGCTCACTCACTTGATCACATTGGTATCATCGCAGCCGGGTGGCCTAATACGCTAGCCCTCAGGACCTGCATGGATCCCTAGGAGGGCCCGTAGGCCCACATCATCGAGCGGCCACGGGAGAGGGCCCGCAGGCCCACGTCATCGGGCGGCCATGGGAGAAGGCCCGCAGGCCCGATAGCTCCCGCCACAAGGCGGCCTCGGGAGAGGGCCCATAGGCCCACGTCATCGATGGCCACGGGAGAAGGCCCGCAGGCCCGCCAGATCCGACAACATTCTGTTGTCCGACTTGTCAGGCCTGACAGGCCGATAGAGGGTAGGCGACATAGATCCGGCGACCGAGGATCTACGAGGGCAGGAGCGCCCTCCGATCTTCGATGATCAATGGTACAGATCCGACGATCAGGATCTATGAGGGCAAGAGTGCCTTCTGATCTCTGGCAACTGATAGCATAGATCCGACGACCGATATTTGAGAGGGCAGGAGCGCCCTCCGATCATCGATGACCGGATCGGAGACCCTAAACCTACGGACAAACTCCTGGGCACAAATCCCAAAGACAATTGCAGGTGACAAACTCTGGCAAAGACGCAGTTGGCACCCACACGCGCTCGGGCATAGATCCCGAGGCACTGACTCAGACCACTCATCTGGCGACACGTGGCGGCCAGACGTGACCTCGGGCATAGATCCCGAGGTGCTGACATGGCACTACCATTGGACTCGACCTGGACCGAACTAGACACGTGGCGGACAACCACTGGATGACGGACCGGACTGGACACATGGCGAACAACCACTGGACGACGGACCGGACTGGACACATGGCGAACAGCCACTGGACGATGGACTGGACACGTGGTGGCCACGTGGCGGACAGCCACGTGTGCCACCTGACACGTGGACCCCTCCGGCCATGCCACGTGGGCGGCAGCAAAAGGGGTCCGACAGACCCTGATTGCCCACAGGAAATCAAAGAGCACTGTGTGCTCTGTTGCTTTTAAGCAACATAAAATCGCCCGCATGGGCGATGTGGGATAAATCCCACTCATTTCCCTGCCGCTCAACGGGGAAGCCTTCAAGGAGAAGGCGTGCCACCTCTGTTCCCGTCGGGCCAGCTAGCCCGACCGGCGGAGGGGCCAGCGCTAAGGCGCTGCCCGACGGGAGGTCGGGAGTTCGACTCCCGTCGGGGCAAGAATATCTTTTGCCACAAGGAGCCGCGACAAGAAATAATTTAAAGCTATAAAATTTTTTCTATTTTTTTTGTAAATTTTTTATTTTTAATCATTTTATTTAATAATTTAATATCTTTTGTCTAAAATCAATTTTTTTTTCATAAATTACATTGATTTTTTACAAAATTAAATTTTATTATTAATTAAATAATGATTAGATTTATTAAAATTTTGCATTAAAATAGAGAATTAAGGATCTATTTTTTGCAATCAAATCAAAAGGAGCTTTTGTTTTCTCTGAGAGGGGATATCAGACATAGAAGAGCACTTATTTTTCTTGCAAATTAGAAAGCCATAAAACCTCTTCTCCTCCTTGTTAATTTCGCATACAAGAAAGGATCAAACTTGAATTTTTTTTTGCAAATTAGACAACAAGGAGACTGAATTTTTTTTGTAAAATTCATAGACAAAGAGTGCATTTGTTTTTCTCCAAGAGGGGGATATAAGACATAAAATTGCACTTTCCTTTTGCAAAATTGAGAAGAATTTAAAGCCTTAGGCCCATAAAAACTAGGTCGTGTGTCGACTAGTTCTGGAAGCCTTCCAAATGCGGGTCGTGTGTCGACTTGTCTTGGAAGGAGTGCTCAAAATTGTTAATTTTGCAAAATTCAGGGGAGAAGACAACATTGTACTTCTTTTGCAAAATTGGAAAACAAAGTAGGAGACATAAAAATATCATTTTTTGCACAACACAAAACACACATTTTGTTGCAAAAATTAAAAGGTGCATTTTCGATTTTACTCGACACCTTTATTGGCAAATTAGGTGCATTTTCGGTTGCATCCGACACCTAGGTGATAAGAATTTTGTGGGCATTCTTGTTTGATTATTGCATTATTTCTTTTGCAATTATAAGTCATAGAATCAAGAACACACTAAACCCCAAAATTTCACAAATTTGTGTAAATCCTTGCATATATTTAAAGCCAAAATTACTTGATATTCTCTCCTAAATCAACAAAACCCCTAATTCACTCTTATTTGTTTGGCTTAATTTCCTCCAACTTCTCATCCTTCTTGAAGGGTGTTAAGGCAGGTGCCATTAAATATCTGTTTGAGTGAATTATATTTTGGTACTCTTTTAGGGTAATCAAAAGAAAGAACAAGTTTTTGAAAATAAGGAACCTTAAAAGTTGCAATCCTTTGCACTAAGGGGGATAATTCCTTTCTTCCTTCAAACATAGATTTTGATAAGAGGGAAATAAAACTTGTAAAGGCAATCAGAAAAGTCCAAGTCATCAACATTAAACCTTTTCTTTTAGACTTCATAATAGCAATCATGCTTGAAGTACTTGCAATAAGAAAGGACAAATTGGTGAACTTTTTTGATCAAATTGCCTAGAAAGCATAGTTTTGCACAAATTGTAAAAATGACAACCATGACACCATTCAGTGTTGGTTTCAAAACAAGCAAAACTAAAATGGCAAAGGCACAACACAGAAGCCATCTTTCTTGTGAAGTGTCTCATTCTGATTCTATTTCTGGTTCAAAGATAGCACAAGGAGTGCTAAATTGCTAAAATAGTTTTGTAGAGGGAAAACACATGTGTCCCTTGGGCAAAAACACCATTTTCTCTCTCTCTTCTTTTAGGCTTCATAAATAGCATAAGTATTTTGTTTGAAGACCTTGCAATAAGGGGTGCTTGTACCTCTTTTAGGCTTCATAAATAGCAAATTCTAGGTGTTTGAAGTACTTGTAACAAGAGGAGCGATTTTTTGTGGTGTACAATTGTCTAGGAGGCAATATTTGTAAAATCCTTCACAACACTCTTGCGTTGCACACTTTTTGCAATTGAGGGGGGATATCCATTTCTTTTCTTCACTGATTTTTGTAAATAGGGAAGATGACTTATAAGGGTGCATTTTCGGCTTTGACCGACACCTTAGTCACACTTCCTTCAGAAATTAATTACACTATGTTTTGCAATGAGAAGGGGGGAACTTATAAGGGTGCATTTTTGGTAGCGACCGACACCTTAGCTACCTTATCTTTTGCAAATTCATATTGTAAATGAATGAACCTTGTATGAAGTGATCTATTCTACTACACCTAGCGATTGCAGTGGTTGGTTACCCATGCAAATCGGTTGGATGATGTGATTACCATAAGGACATTCGTTGGCGTGAAGACATAGTGAGGAATGACCCACTTTTTGCTTAGGAGCAGCCAAAGCACTGTGACAGAGCAAAGAACCAGCAGATCAACATCTTCTTCACTGTATTGGGGCAGTTATATACTTCACCCAAATATTGTTGTATAGAGGGATATGTATGTATTACCCAAATAATGTAATAAGGGGGGATGTTAGTGTAATATTCCATTACTTGGGATACTTACCATTTACTCCACTAGGTAAAAGAGTATTTACATTTATCTTTTACTATCTAGATATTTATTCTTCTATCCTAGGTTAATCTCTAAATATCCTAGGTTAGTGGTTTGGTTAGACTTCTCTACCTAGGTTAGTGGTTAGCATCACGCAACTCCCTACTCTATTGTTAGAGGGTAGTTAGCGCTATTTCCTAATGTTGTTAGTTAGTCTATTTATTTAATCATAGACTTTCTATTGTAATTGTTAGTTGATTAATTGATCATTATTTTTTTGCTCACTCACTTGATCACACATTGTCACTGTCACTAAGATCATTATCATCTTCTATAGCAAACAAACTCTCATGATTTCTTTGACCATGCCTATTTCCTTGATGTGTCATCTCATCTTCACTATCACTGAAACCATTGCAATATCTTGATCTATGATCTCTTTGACCACACAAAAAGCACTGTTCTCTTTCACCTTCTATTCCTAGGAATAGATGTTATTTCTTTTCATCATTTATCTTGTCTCTATCACTGTGATCTGAGCTATCACTTGCTCCTACAATGTAGTAATATTTCTTTGCCTTACAAATTTTTTTCTTTTTATCATACCTATTTTGCTTGTATCTATCATCTTTGTCATGCTTATGCTTTCCATCTTCTTTTCTTCTATGACCCTATTTTTCATCATCACTGTTTTCTTCATGTGGACACCTGTGTGCATAGTAACCAAAATAAGCACACTTGTAGCATTTGAATTTCCTCATATCTTTGTAATTCTTTGAGTCCTTATTCCTTTTGATGAAGTTAGCTTCCTCATCATTATCTAGATCTCTATCTATATTTGGAAATTTTCCTTTCTTATTCTTTGAAGCCTTGAATGCAATCTCTTTTATTTTAACCCGATGCTTACTCACCCTCATCTCATAAGTTGTGAGAGTTCCTTGCAATTCTTCCATTGTTAGCTTGTTGATATACATTACCTCTTCTATTGCTGAAACCTTTACATCATACTTCATGGGAAGTTATCTCAAAAACTTTTGAGTAACTTCTTATTCTTTCATATCAAAGCCTAGGCTTCCCATGGTGTTAGTAATCTCATCAACTCGAAGTAAAAAATTTGCAATATCTTCAGAATCTTCCATTTCCAATTCCTCAACTTTACCTTGGAATATCCTTCATAAGTATTTTGCAACTTAGTCAACATTTCTTTATCTAAATTACATACCATGATTTTTTCAAAATCTATCTCATGTAGCCCACTCAAAATATAATTCATTTTCCTTGCATTGATCTCAACCAATTTCCTGATAGTCTTATCTATCTCGGGATCACCTTCAACCCTATACTATTTTTCAACCATCTGCCATACCTCATAACCTTGTGATATCAAGTAGTTCTTCATTCTCATGCTCCAGAAGGCATAATTGTTACCATCAAATAGTGGAACATTATTTGTAGATGATCCATTATGTGAAGCCATCTATGTTCTTGTAGAATCTGCCCTCAAGATGTTAGGCTTTCTGAAGGAACTCGCTCTGATACCAATTGAATAATAAGCTTATACTAATAGGGGGGGTGAACAGTATACCATCAAATTTTTCAATTAATGTCCTTAATTGGAATAACCAAATATAGCAGTGTGCATTAATAACTTAGATAGAAATAGTAATCAAGAGCACAAGTCACCACACACAATTGAGACACAAGATTTAACATGGTTCCCCTAATGTGGGGTACTCCAAAATATAATATCCTTATAATATTTTCACATAGAAATAAGGATCCTTATCCATTAATATGATTACTTTAATCTAGTAAAAGCTAGGTAATACAATGATCTTCTTAGGTAGGTAATCCACTCATCTATTCATCTAGGCAACACACTGATATGCTCAGGTAGGAAATCCACTGATCTGCTCAACTAGGCAACACACTGATCTACTTAGGTAGGCAATCCACTGATCTGCTTTAGCAATCTCACTAAGAACTTGCCCAAATCTGATCTATCAAGATCACTAAGAACTTGCTCAAATCTGCTCAAAAAGATCACTCAGAACCTCATCAAATATGCTCAATAATATCACCAAGAACTTGTTCAAATATTCTCAACAAGCTCACCAAGAACTTGCTCAAAATCAGCTCACCAATAACTTGCTCAATATCTGCTCAAAAATATCACCAAGAACTTGCTCAAAATTTTCTCAACAAGCTTACCAATAACTTGCTCAATATCTGATCAAAAAGCTCACCAAGAACTTTCTCAAAATCTGCTCAACAATCTCACTAAGAACTTGCTCAAAATTTGTCCCAAATCTATCCACAAATCTGTCCCAAAAATGTCCATAAATTTGTCCCAAAATTGTCCACAAATATGTCCCAAAAGCCTTCTCAAGTATCAATCAAACATACACCAAAACTACCACAAATATATCCAAAAATCTATCCCAAAGGCCTTCTCAAAGGCTCAATAAATCATGCTCAAGTAGTACTCAAATATCATCCACAAAACTATCAAGGCAAGGCTCAATGATGAACTCAATAATGAATGGCAATGCACTCTACAATGGATGACAACAATGATCCACAAAGATCTCAACTCAAATCAATATCAACTCAACTCAAGTCTTATAGAACCATAAAGAGAATTGTTAGAGACTCAATATGTTCTAATATCACTCTCAACTCAAATATTATAGAACCATAAAGAGAATTGTTAGAGACTCAATATGTTCTAATCTCAATCTCAACTCAAATCAGAATTATGGAATAGTTTGTTTCTTGGAACTTTAACAATCACTTCACACATCACTTGACTAGGCTCAATCAAATCAACTCAACCAATCAACACAAGGACAACTCAAATGTTTCCAACAATGGTCAACCACAAATATCATATAACAATGATACTCATATTATTTTCTAACTCAAGTTCTTATAACCAATGGGCTTCAACAACTATGCTTATAAAATGGTTTAAAACACAACTCACAAACCAGAAAACCTTGAAGAATTCAACCAATCACTTTCAAAAAGGAAACCACAGTCAATCATTTTATCTCCAATGATATTTTAGAAATCAACCACCATAAAAAAATTCAATGGAGAATAATGTTCATACCTTTTTGATGCCATATTGGTTGTCCACTAAATCTGCCATACTCAACAAACTTTGAAAGAGAACAAAAACAACCTTCACTTTTGAAACCCTTTACAAAATAGAAATATCTCTTTACATACACCTTATTTCTCCATCTAAGAAAGTTAGTCAAATAGCCCTCGAAATAATATTTCCAACGATATATAATATGGTATACTTCTAAAAACTAAAAACACTAGTAATTTCTCTTTTTCTAAAAGTGCATTACAACCCTTAATCTTGCCTTCCAAGTAAATAAAAATTTAATCAAACATTTTCTCTTAGCATCACCTTATTCCTCCAACATTAGGAAATAATAAAAAATACTTAATAAAACATTTACTTGCCTCTTAGAGGGAATCGAACCCTCTTCACTTCCCACTCAACACCACCACCACGGTGCCAAAGACCACACGAGCTATTTGATCACATAGGACAGAGAGTAAAAATGCTTCCTATATTTTGTTGCCCCTGCTCACACCAAAAATGTGTGCCAAATGTTCTTCTTCCACACTCCATGAAAACTGAACCTGATGGGAATCGAATGCATGCCCTGTCGTAAACAAAAACTCCATACTTCCCAAGCTTACCGTTGGACCATGCTATCACATCGAAGGATTCAGGGCATCCACTTTTTTATACTCTACGTTCGATACACTTAAAATTTTGAATCAAAAGCCTTTGCATATATATATGCAACCTTCCATTAATTTCACATACGTCGGTACTTTTAAGAATTAATTTTCTTTTGATGGCGTATGGTTTTTTATGACGTTCGTAATGACTTTAATTTTAATTTTAAAATTTAAATTTAAATTTTAAATAATTTAAATTTAAACTAAATATTTAAAATTAAATATCTCCATCACTAGGGCACATTTTTCGACGAAACGAAATGCCAACCTGGGTTTTAAAAAAACCCATTTCAAATATGCCATCCATGGTTTTAAATAAAACCTTTTATTTTTCCTGCATTGGTTTTTACAAAAACCCTATAATATCCATGCTCTTTGAAATATCATAAATGCTTATTTATGATATGCTTTGGCCATCAAAACTCAATGTGATCCATGTGACATAAATAATCCATGTGACATCAATGACAACATAAAATAACTCAAATTGACAACATTTATCTTCTCCCCTTCTATATTCATAATCTTCAAAGTATGGATACAATTACCCAATGGATAAAGCACCGGTCTACAACTTGAAGCACTAGCTAGGAGTTACTTTCAAACTTGGTCAAATTTTATGTTGCAGTTTTATTTTATTTTTGCAAATTTGGATGAGCATGAGCATATAAGAAATATTGTAGGCTCACCTCCAAGGTTTCCTTACCCTACTTGATCTATCTAGATTCTTAGGATAATATTTTCCTGAGTTAAAGAGGTGGATCCACCAAAATCCACAATGCTTATTGGATCAGGGAAGTCTTGCAACATGAAAAATCTATTAAGGGTACGAGAATTTCCCCTAACAATTTTTGGTACCATTTTCAAGGATGATTCTAGAAATTTTTGAGTGGTAGTGATCAAATAATAATTTTTGGCAACTTAGTATTATTATGTGTTTTATATTTATTAGTCTCTCCTAGGGTGAAATTTGTGAGAATTGGGTGAATATAAGGCTGAGCAATCTTAGCCCAAGTATTGTTGAAGATCTTGCTCTTTCTTTGCACATTTGTGTTGGGGACTCCAGATGAACTCAAAATTAGAAAAAAACAAAAGGAGGAGATTGAACTGACTTCTAAAAGAAGAAGTGGCAAAGAAGTGCTTACTGGAGTGCCAAATCCTAAGGCATTTTCCAAGTCTCACAGAAGATATTCAAGTCCAATTTGTTTTTTCTAGCCCAAATATTTGTTTGAATCAATCTTCTCCTACTGTAAACCAAGTACCTATAGTGAATCAACTTGTAGTGAGTATAGAAACTCCTAATGTAAATCAAAATGTCAATGTAAATAAAAATGTCAATCAAAATGCCAATTCTAATGTTAATTAGTGGAGGACCAATAGATATAGAGCTTTTGTTTTACCTACAAATATGAATCCTCTCCTTGGTAAAGCTCATAAGTACTTGCCTAAGTTTCAAGGGAACAATGTTGTCACCGATGAAGATCATGTTAGGGATTTTTATATACCATTAATAGTATTGAGGTGGATGATGAAGATTTTGTCCTTAGATTGTTCTTTCAAACTTTAGAGAAGGATGTTCGAGAAAAGTTTAACAACCTTAGAGCTGGTACTATCATTAATTTTCAAGAGCTAGAGAACACTTTCCTTAAGAAATATGGAGAGATGAGGAATGAGTAGTCCTTGCTGATAGAGTTGGCCACCATGAAGAAGGAAAATGAATAATTAGAATATTTTAATAGAAGATTCTTTAAGACCATAAACAATATTTCAGTAGCATTAAGGCCAAATGATGACTAGTCCAATTATTTCTACAAAAATGCTTTCCTTGAAGATTTTAGTTATAAGCTGAGACAACAAGAAAAAACCACAATTAATTTATGTATGGAAAGAACTATTGAAATAGAGACATATGATTGATAGTGGTAAAATTAAAGCATACTCCCTAGAGCCCAATCAACCCGAAAGAAATCCAAATAAGGTTGAGTTCTTTGTCCCTAATAAAATGGATCAAGATCCTCTGAACAAGATAGCTAATTAGTTGAGTGATATGTTTACTACTTTGAATAATAGGTTTTCTAGACTTGAAAAAGTTAAGGATAGTATTGTAAAAACTTTACAGGGTAATAATAGATAGTAGGAAGATAACAAGCCTCCTTTCAAGAGAAATTTCAATAGAAACTAGAATAACAATGAAAATGAAGAGGGAAACAAGAATCAAAATGGAAATTAGAAAAAAGAAAGAAATAGAGAGAGATATGAATTCTATTCCAAATCCCATGCCATCAAATAATATAAAATCAAATCATCCCTTTTATTTCTCTACCTGTGATGCACCACATAACCCTATTGATTGTGGCATTTATCTTAGTATGCATTCTAATGTTGATTTAAATGTTGAATATGAAGATGAAGATATTAGAATTAATGTATGTTGGACTCAAGAAGATGAAACTAGAGAACATGAATTTGAAATGGATATGGACATATGTGCTAGTGATCTTGAGCAAAGAGTCTTAGTCTTTGGAGGGGCATCAACCTCAAGTGAACTTCCTAATACTAGATTTGATAGAATGAAGCAAGGGAAGCTTACACCTACAATAGGATAGGTTGAGTCTCTAGAAAAATACATTCTATCAATCTCAAGAATAGAATAGCGGAGTATCAAGTTGATGAAGGCCTTGTGCAAAAGGAGAAAGCTACTAGAGTTATTTTATATAAAAATGTAAATTAGATGAAGCTGCAAATGATTCCTGAAGAGCCTGATGTAGAAGAAATTATCCAAAAGTAGCAAAATGACTTGGCTAATCAAAAAACTAGAAAATAAATTGATGATAAGAAATATCAGTGTGATCTGGGTATAGAGGTTTCCAAGTAGAAGGTGAGCATCACTTTTCGAAAATTAGTGACTATTCAAAAGTATCGATATCAGATATGTAAAGCCTTTAAATTGATTGATCAATAAAGAGGGAAGCCTCAAAATCCCATAGGTCTTATGAATAATGCAGTTAAAGCCCCACCTTTAGTTAAGCCATTTTATATCTCACTAAGGTATACATTAGGCTATGGGGACTAATATGTTATTCATAATTGCATGCTTGATGGTGGTGCTTCCATGACTGTAATGTCAAAACAAGAAGCTAATTAGTTAAACTTGATTTTTCAGAAAGAGCACCCTCCTATTTCTATCATGGATAACAGTAGAGTACCTTGTGTAGGCATTATCATTGGACTTCTTGTCCATCTTGAACAATATCATAAGAAATGAGTGGTTATGGATGTTGCAGTTATGGATGTCGATCCTTTCTTTTCTATCTTACTCTCTATGCATTGGGCAGAGAATCTAGGTGGTACTATTAAGTTGGATTGGTTATATGCTACTATTCCAATTCCAAGTAAGGAAAAAGTGATATTGAAAAGATAACCCTCCAACAGGTATTCTATTGAATTAAGAGATCCTAATTATAATATGGTTAATGTCATGAATTCTATTGAGGAAAAATATATGGGGGTTTACTCTATCTAGAATTATCCTTTCTTGTTGGAAGTACTTGATGTTGAGAATATGGATCCAAAACTAAAGGCTAAATCAGATGCAAAAACTGATAGAATCTTGACTTATGAGTTATGGACTATGACCTTTGATGGGGCCCAAATAAGTTTGATGCAGGGGCCTATCTTTGAGAGGGCATAACTTTTGATCTGACTGTTGGATCGACTTAAAATTTTATGTGGAGCATAAATAGGAGGACAATGCATGGCTAAGAAATGATGGTGGCTAGGGTGGTTTTTCAGGATTTTATCGGACCCTAATTCCTTCATCTAGTACCCCAAAAATAGAATTTAGTATTTTTTTAGAAATTTGAAAAAATAATTTTGGAATTTAAAATTTTTTAGACATGATTAGGTGTTGAGATTTTCTAGAAGGCTTAATATGGGTAATACAATAATGTGTATTAATTTTGAGGTCTATTCGATCTTTTTTGGTAACTTACTAAAAATAGGGTTGTTTTTGGCTAAAAATGGAAAATTGTCCAAAAATAGTAATTTTTTATCTTTAGGGATTTAATATGTAGGGTTTTGTTTTAGGGTTTCTCATATTGTAAAAAGAGGGAAAAACCCTAAACCCTAAACCTAAAAACCCTAAACCCTAAACTCAAAACCCTAAACCCTAAAAAAAACTAAAGGTGATGGAGATAGTGGCTATTATGGATCTTTTTTAGTTATGGGCCATCATCAAGGCAGTTACAATTTTCATAGTTATGGATCAAATGATTTAGCTATTTAAGAGGATTTGTGCAACAGGAAAATGATCAATTTTTTATATAATAATTTTGCAAGAGGTATATCAGTGTGTCCATCCTTATCGGTTGTATTTTACTTTATGTGTCTCTTCTAGTCACCCCTTTTTCTTACCCATTATTGTGTAGGTTTTGCTAAGGAGGTTCCCAGTTTACTAAGATCATTTCTAGTGGTTGAGGCTAGAAGCTAGGAGGATTTTTGTTACATAATTTGAACAAAGATGATAGGGTACCTAGTAATAGATATTTAGGAATATATTATTAGTATGAAAAAATAAATCATAGATCATCTAGTGGCAGGCCGTGAATAGGAGACAATTCACAGTTTGTAGAATTCAAACACTAGTTAAACAAATCTAGATTCTAGACAAGTATTTGGGAACAATGATCAAATTGCCCCTCACACTAAGTTGCAAGAAAATAATTTTATGCATTAGAATTTAATAGCTCGTTGAAATAAAATGATTTCCAACAAGTCATTGCAATTGAAGAATCGAACATAAGCAAAAATTTTCTTACGCTCTATAGTTCATGAAATTTTGCAAAAATCGGTAACACTCGTTCGCACATAGAAAACCATATTGAAAGAACCAAAATTTGATCATCTCACTCCCACAAATAATTTGAAGGTTCGTAATTTCATAATTTTTGGTAAAGATTTATAGGAGGGAGAACTTTGGCTTCCAGGTGAAAGTGCATTCGCAAGAAAACAAATGAGGATCTTTTTTCTCACAATCGAGCCAGCTAGTTCTACTTTTCTAGGCGAGAATATTTTTTCCAAGCAAAAATGCATTTGCAGGTAAACATATGACGACAAGAAAAAAATTAGAGTTAAGCGATTGCACAACTTTGTAGTGTCTTCCAAAATCAGAACCAACTTCATATGCTTTTTAGGTTATTTTGCATCCACAACATCACTTCAGTTCAAAACCAACATGCAAACCTCTTTTCCAAAAGCAATTTTTTTTTTTATCGTAGCTCGCGACTATCAATAAACATCAAAAGGTACTAGGTGGTGAAGTTTATTACAATGAGAAAACATTAAATTCATACTTCACAATTTGACACTTTTTCTCCCAGTAGGCTAGCCTAGCGGGTGGTATATACCAATCAGGATTTAAAATATCAATCACTAGCCTATGTAGCATGCAAGTAGGAGGTCTTCGATTACTTGTCCTCACAAAAACCTATGCAAAATTATCAGATATTTTTTTCTAAAGTTTTATCACCCAATAACACTAAAATATCTAGATTAGTCATGCACATTCCTGAGATGAAGGATAAAAAATATTTATTAAATACCTTTTCTAAGGCTTTATTGCCCAATATAGTACACAGACGAGTAAGGAAGTTAATGAAAGTTGAAATTACATCAAATCAGCATTATATAATTGTTTTATCAATCTAGAGATAATGGCTATTATGGATCATTTCCAGTTATAGGCCATCATCGAGACAGTTATAGTTTTCACAATTATGGACCAAATGATCAAGCTATTTAAGAGAGTTATTGCAACATGAAAATGATCAAGTTTTTACATAGTAATTTTTCAATATTTATACCAATGTGTCCATCCTTGTTGGTTGTATTTTCCTTTGTGTGTCTCGTCTAGTCACCAATTTTTCCCTAATTATTATGAAAGTTTTGCTGAGGAGGTGCCCAATTTGCTGAGATCATTTCCAGTAGCTGAGGCTGGAATATAGGAGGCTCTTTGTTACATCATTTTAACAAAGAGTTGCAATTCTCTATTGCATCATTTGATGGATAATTTGTTTGTACTAGTTCAATGGGCTCTTTGTAATATCATTTGAACAAAGAGTTGTAGTTCTCTATTGCATCATTCGAATGGAAAATTTGTTTGTACTAGTTCAGTGGTATTTTGTTATTCTTATCAAACTCCCATTATAATGATCTATTGTTTAATGCAATCCTATTACCTCCTTTTAGTAGTTCTATGTGCAATTTTTTGTATTCTCCCATTTACATGTTACATCATTTGAATGTGTAAATGGTGTCTTCTTTCACTGGTATGATGAATCATTTCTATTACATTATTTGAATGGATGTGATTGGCTCAGTTTTATCTTCTTCCCTTCTATATTCATCATATTTAAATTTTAGCTATAATTACCCAATGGATAAGGCACTGATCTACAACTTGAAGCACTAGCTAGGAGTTACTTTCAAACTTGGTCAAATTTTATATTATAGTTTTATTTTATTTTTCCTGATTGGATGAGCATGATCATATAAAAAATATTGTAGGCTCACCTCCAAGGTTTCCTTACCCTACTCATTTTTTATAGAGTCTTAGAATAATATTTTCTCGAGTTAAAGAGGTGTATCCACCAGAATCCACAATGCTAATTGGATTAGGGAAGTCTTATAGCGTGAAAAATCTATTAAGGGTGCAGGAATTTCCCCCAACATTTTTTGGCACCATTGTCGAGGATGATTCTAGAACTTTTTAAGTGGCAATAGTCAACTAATAGTTTTTGGCATCTTAGTATTATTGTGTGTTTTGTAATTCTTAGTCTCTCCTAGAGTAGAATTTGTGATAACTTGATGAATATCAAGCTAAGCAATATTAGCCCAAGTATTATTGAAGATCTTGCTCTTTCTTTGCACATCTATGCTGGCAACTCCGAATGAATTCAAAAATAAAAAAATAAAATGAGGAGCTCGATTTGGCATCTACAAGAAGAAGTGGAAAATAAGTGCTTGTTGGAGTGCCAAATTCTGAGGTATTTTTCAAGTCTCATAGAAAATATTCAATTCCAATTTTTGTTTCTAGCCCAAATCTTGGTTTGAATCAGTCTTCTACTACTATAAACCAAGTACATGTTGTGAATCAACTTGTAGTGAATATGGTAGCTCTTAATGCAAATAAAAATATCAATGAAAATCAAAATGTCAATCAAAATAATAATTCTAATGTTATCAATGCAGGACCAATAGATATAGAGATTTTGTTTTACCTACAAATCTGAATCCTCTCCTTGGTAAAGCTCATAAGTACTTGCCTAAGTTTCAAGGAAATAATGTTGTCACCAGTGAAGATCATGTTAGGGATTTTTCGTATACCATGGATAGGCTTGAGGTGGATGATGAAGATCTTCTCCTTAGATTGTTCTTTCAAAATTTAGAGAAGGATGCTCAAGAATGGTTTAACAACATTGGAGATGGTACTATCAATAATTTTTAAGAGCTAGAGCACACTTTCCTTAAGAAATATGGAGAGAGGAAGAATGAATAGTCCTTGTTGACAGAGTTGGCCACCATGAAGAAGAAGGAAAATGAATTAGTGGAATATTTCAATAGAATATTATTTAAGACCAGAAACAAGATTCTAGTAGCATTAAGGCCAAATGATAACCAGTCCATTTATTTCTACAAAAATTCTTTCCCTGAAGATTTTAGTTATGATCTGAGATAAAAAGTAGCAGCCACCATTATTTTATGTATGGAAATATTTATTAAAATAGATAGAGATTTGATTGATAGTGGTAAATCAACATGAAAGAAAACCCAATAAGATTGAGTTCTCTATCCCTAAGAAAATGTATCAGGATCCTATGAACAAGATAGCTAATCAGTTGAGTGAGATGTTTAATACTTTAAATAATAGATTGGCTAGACTTGAAAAAGGTAAAACTTCACAAGGTAATAATAGACAACAAGAAGATAAAATACCTCCTTTCAAGAGGAATTTCAATGGAAACTAGAATAACAATAGAAATGAAGAGGGAAACAAGAATTAGAATGGAAATTATAAAAATAAAGAAATAGAGAGATATGAATTCTATTACAAATCCCATGCAATAAAATAATATAGAATTACATCATCCCTTTTATTATTCTTCCTATGATGCACTACATAATCCTATCGATTGTGGCATTTATCTAAGTATGCATTCTAATGTTGATTTAAATGTTGAATCTGAAGATGAAGATATTAGAATTAATGTATGCTAGAGTGAAGAAGATGAAACCAGAGAACAAGAATTTGAAAGGGACATGGATATATGTGCCAATGATATTGAGCAAAGAGCCTTAGTCTTTGTATAGGCATCAACCTCAAGTGAGCCTCCTAATACCAGATTTAATAGAATGAAGCAAGGTAAGCTTACACCTACAACAAGAGAATTTGAGTCTCTGGAAAAATACATGCTATCAATCTCAAGAACAGAACAGTGGAGGACAAAGTTGATGAAGGGCCTGCACAAAAGGAGAAAGCTACTAGAGTGATTTAATAGAAAAAGGTAAATCAGATGAAGCTGTAAATGATTCTTGAAGAGCTTTATGTAGAAGAAATTATCCAAAAGTAGCAAAATGACTTGGCTAATAAAAAAACTAGAAAAGAAATTGATGATAAGAAATATCAGTTTGATTTAGGTATAGAGGTTGCCAAGCAAAAGGTGAACATCACTTTTGGGGAATTAATAACTATTCCAAAGTATCGGTATCATATATGTAAAGCCTTCAAATTGATTGATCAATCAGGAGGAAAGCCTCAAAACCCCATAGACCTTGTGAATAATGTAGTCAAAGCTCCATATTTTGTTAATCCATTTTACATATCACTAAGGTATACATCAGGCTATGGGGACCAATATATTATTCATAACTGCATGCTTGAAAGTGGTTCTTCCATGAGTGTAATGTCAAAACAAGTAGTTGATCAATTAGGCTTGATTTGTTAGAAAGAGCACCCTCTTATTTCTATCATGGATAACAAGAGAGTACCTTGTGTAGGAATTATCACTGGACCTATTACCCATATTGAACAATATCCTAAGAAATGTTTTAGAACCCCGAAAGGCTAATAATAAATTAAATTAATTAATTAATAAAAATATGAATCACTTGCCCTTATAGGGGGGCTCCCCTTGAATTAAATAAATATATTATTGTTTCATCATGGATGATTTACAAAGAGTGCTCACATACATTTTTATATCTACCCTAACCCTAATCCTACATCCTTTCAATATGACAGTTCATATAATGACTATCCTAACCCTAACCCTAATATAATAATTAATTAATAATTAATTATTATATCTATCCTAACTATAATATAATTAATTATATTTATTATACTATTATTATTAATAGTGAATGTTAGGATGTGGGATCCTAAAATTCCACCTCTCCTAGAAATAACTTTGTCCTCAAAGTTGGGACAAACTAGAAAATATGCTTCGGCTCCATGTAGTATTATCGTCTGAAATATCCTTTAGATAGAATTCAGGCTTCTCCTTTTAACCGATGCTAAAAATGAGACTCTGCCTTTTTCCTTTTCTCCTTGCAAATGTAGCACTTCAAAGGTTTGATCTATGCTATGTGGCCTGTATTTTCATTATGTATGCATATTTTTCATTGGTACTTTTAACTTTAGGTTTTAAAACCCCAATTTAATGTGTGCCAATGTAATTGCTCCTTTAATAAGCATGCTTCTCATGCTAGGAATATAATGGCTCCAATGAGCTTGATATTTTAATCTTTGACCTTTAAAACCTACAATGCTCCTCCTCAACTTGTTTGTTGTTGTATTGGTGCCAACGACTTGTATGAACCCTCCTATTTGGTGCACGTGCTACTTCATGTTCATCTAGATTTTTCAAATAGTGGTGCTCCTCCTTTAGATTGTGATGATGCTTGTTACCAATTATTATAATGTATTCTATGCATGAATCACTATAATCCCAATTCACTAGTAATTTCAACATGAAATCTATCTTAAAATCATAGCCATTATCCATTGTCTTAGATACAAAGTGGTGCATTTGAATCTTGAAGGTTTGTCTTGGTGACATCATTTCCATTCACCAATACCCAATGTCAAGTACGAAAAGTGTGTCCACATTCTTTCCATCGATGCTAATTTGTCTTCAAACTGCTCTATAACTTATCTTCAAACTGGTCTTACATTGTAACAAAAAATAGTATGTTATTATATGAATTAGCCATAAGCGCAGAATCCTGGTCATGTGGTGCACCATAATGTTCTTCATTATTTGGTCCTCCTTCGCTTTTCTTAAAAACTCTACAAAGAGCATATCCATCCAGAGGTTACTGCAATTAAAAATAATTATAAATGTAATAAAATTACACGTATTTTAGGTCATTCTTTCTTTTATATCTGTTTTTTTTTCTTTTTTCAAAATATTATTCCTCACGCTGTCGAAGGAGCTTTCAAGAAAAAAGTTCAAAGAATCTTCAATTTTCAAAACAATCCTATGAAATATTTGGTATGGTGATGGCCTCTAAATTGTGATTTCCAAAAAGTACTCAGGAATTAGGTTCTCATATATTTCCGCATGAACATCTACTTAAAAATATTCTAAATTGCATTGATTTCCCTTCTTTCATTGCATGAGGGTCTTATTATCGAATATCATGTCCAATAAAGGCTACCACAGGCTACTGCATTCACACAGTGGCCTATTTTGAGAGAGCCTCGATAGTGAAAACAATAGGTACATGTTACCACCCTGAATCTCAGCGTCAATGGATAGAATCACTTCTGAGACATCTTAGATGCAGTAGCACTCCTTGTATTGCAGGAGAAGATCGTGTATGGAGAAATAACAGGGTTGACCATTGGCATTAGCTGAAACTAGAGTGTGCCCACTATAGTTTTCTTCACCCCCAAACGGTATTTCATTGCACAGATATAGAGTTGGCTAATAACTGGAGATTCCCATTCCATTAAAATTAATGATGAATACTTTGTTACTAATAATGTAAAATAGTGTAAATGATGTGAGTTTCATGAGGTCTTTTGGATGATTTTTCACAATATAATCCTATCGTGACATCCCTTTAATGTGTTGGAACATGACATCTTTAATTTGCACTACAAATTCTGAGCTTTGCATGATTTAGATGAGTCGTAGTAAAATTTATCTATAATTATAAAAATGTTAACATCATTAACTATTATATCTTCAAACACAATATCACTTGCATACCTAGAACCACCCTCCCAAGTATTGATTCTCGATCCTTTATCTAATCCATAAAACACCCACTGCGGACATTAATTTTTATTTTTTCTTTATTTTATTTTCCTAGGCTACCAATGCTGATGCCATGCCTTGGACCGCATTTGATTGTTTTAATATCAACAGATGCAATCGTCTCCAGTTGAAATCTCATAGTTAAATATCTGAGTATTGGTAACTCTCAAAAGATGAATACCATCCATGTTTGGCTCTCTTCAGGATATTTTATCTAAAACCCACTAACTAAGATTTTAGTGATGACAATGTTGCTTCTAAAGACCAATTTAAATCCCCCACACCCAATAATATTTGCTTGGTCAAAATTACCAGTAGCTTTCAAGAGATCTCCAATGGAAAGATCCTTACAACAGTGAGTTTGGAATATTATCACTAGATTAGATCCCAAAGCATCATAAATTCTCTAAGGCATGTCAAAATATCTTTCATCGTCCACCCGTTTCCCCACATCATATCTCTTTTATAGGCCCCAAAACACTGCAGCCACAATAAAAGCAATCCCAATACCAATGCTGATTGTTATGCCAAGAATGGTTTTTCTATGCAACCTTCCACCTCTCTCCAATCTCATTGTAGGATTCATAGGTAGAGATGTTGGATAATTGCTGCTCATCATTAGAAGTGGACCATAGAGGCCATGGTTACCTTCAAAACTATATTTAGGGAAGGTGTCAAACTAACATCCCGAAGGAATTGACTCCTGAAAATGGTTACTAGCAACATTGAAGTTGGCAATAAATGTGATTCCCTTCAAATATGGTGGTATGATACCAAAAAGATAATTTTCTGACATATCTAAGTTATCAAAATTTATTAAATTAGCTAGTGTATATGCAATAGTCCCTAAGAAATCATTGTGACTCAAATCACAGATCTGAAACATTTTCATATGCTCAATATCTAGACTTATACAGCCACTAAGATTATTTCTATCCAAGTACAATGTAGGGAGATATATGACAACTGATTGTATTGTAGTCCAGAAATATTTTGGCTTTGCTTTAAAAATAAAGAAGGTTTAAACCAAGTTTGATCTTCTCTAGATGGGCTTTTTCTTGATAGAGTACTAGGTAACTGTGTAAGTTGACGTGGAATAGGTCCTGAGAGAGTTATTTGACATATCAAGATAAAATAGGTGATTAAGAGTGTTTAACCACACAGGAATACCTCCACTAATCCTGTTCCACAAAAGATCCAAAACCCATAAATTTGGACAATTTTGGAGCCAATCCGGAACTTTACCTGAAAGAGCACAGTTTCCAAGGCCTAATGTCCGAAGCATCCGAAATCCGTGAATTTTAGTTGGAACTGTTTCACCATGGAAATTCTTTGATAAAATCAATGTGGTGAGGTTTTGATAATCCTTGCAATTTATTTCTTTCCAATCTCACAAACTGAATTAATTAATTAATTTTTTAAAAATAGAACAATCTTGAAAAATCCCTTCATGGCTTCCAAGAACGAACGCTCTAAAGGTGATGATCTTGATGAGGTCTATAATTGAATTTACATCTTGAGTGTGGCAAGGAAGCATACTACAACTTCCAATGTGAGACTAGGGTTGTTTCCAGAAAGCTTTAGATTTTTTTTAAATTTATTTATTTTATACCAAGATCTAGATCGCTCGGATTGTGAAGGGGTACAAATAGGTCAATGGTGACCATATTTATTTATGGGATGGATTAGTTTGGTTATTTACATGATAGAAGTTGTTCCAACATCAATGGATGCTGGTTTAGCTAAACTACCGATGGTGGATGTGGTATAAATAGTGGATGGGGTGAATGGACTAGCCTATTTGGGTGCTCCAATGGAAGGAGCTTGGGGAAGATGAGAAGTGGTATATGGAAAAAACAATGATAAATATCCTTGTTATATATGAACTCCATGAGGGGGATGATGGGGGAAGAGTCTTCTTCTAAGCTGTTGAAAGTAACTCACAATGTTTTGAATAGCTCATCTAACTTATCCTCTGATGTGTTGAGCTCTATGGATTTGATCATTGCAACTTGAAAAGTATTTTCACTAATATCTTCATACTCATTTTCGCTATCCTCCTTGAGACCAAGGTTGAAATATTGAAATTTTTCCTCAAGGAGTTCCATTGGTTGACTATGGTGATACCCTAAACTAAACTTCTCATCAGGGAGTTGATAATATGGTTCAATGAGGTACTAAATTCCTTACTCATGATGACATAGGTCGAATCCTTTTCAATGATAGTGTCAAAAGTACTTTATCACAGAGGAATTGGGCATGGTTTTGAGAAGGCAAAGAAATAAAGTTGAGTTCTCACAGTCGTGAGTAATGTCATATAAGGCACCAAAAGTGAATGCTAAGGTATGATTTTGAGTAGGTCAATAGACTTTGACCAAAATACACACCAATTCTCACCTTTCAAGATTGATCGCATCCGTTCAAATTTATATCGACGAACAACATTGAATCTTCTCAAGAATTCAAAAATAACAAGATTTTTATTAAGACCGTGTGATATAATGAAGAAGGAAGATGAAGCCAAGGCCATAGAAGATGAAACAATAGAGAAGGTGGAGTATCTCGATCTGGAGACTTCTAGAATAGCCTAATTAGAAAGATTTTGTTGTAGGATTTGTGGTGATGAGTAGCTGCAAGAATGGAGAATGTTTTAGATTAATTATTTACCTATTGATCTCAATAATTTCAAGAAGCACAACTAATGGCCACTAAATTCAATCAAGTTGCAAAGAACAAGATATAACCTGAAAAATCCTTGTAATACTCATATTCATGAATAATGTAAAATCTATAAATTGAGGTCAAACCCTCACTTTAAAGGGCCAACTAGGACTAAAGAGGTAATTTTAAACCTAGAATTTACACTATCTTCATATATTAAAATTGAACCAACTACTTATGAAGATGTAATAAAAATAAGTTTGAATTTATGCCATGGAGGAGGAATTAATGATGATTAAGAAAAATGACAAATAAAAGTTGGTAAATATTCTAGAAGGAAAGGAAGCTATTGGAGTGAAAATGGATCTATAAAATTATGTATAAAGTGGACAAAACAATTGAAAAGCATAAAGCAAGATTGATTACAAAATATTATTCCCAACGATGAGGTATTTATTACATTGAGACCTTTGCTCCTCTTGCTAGATTAGACACTATTATAATTAGTTTAGCACTGAGGTATTGATTACATTGAAACCTTTGCTCCTCTTGCTATATTAGACACTATTAGAATTAGTTTAGCACTAGCATCTCAATACAAATGGAATTTTTTCCAAATGGATGTCAAGTCTACTTTTTTAAAAGATGTTTTGTATGAAGAAGTCTATGTTGAACAACCCCTAAGTTATGAGGTGAGAGAGAAAGAGCACAAAGTTTACAAAATGACCAAAGCACTCTATGGACTCAAACAAGCACCAAGAGCATGGTATAGCAAGATAGATGCAAATTTTCATAACCAAGGATTTATAAGATGTGTAAATAATCCCACTATATATTTAAAATATGGTGATGATGGTAATATATTAATAGTTTGCTTATATGTTGATGAATTTATATATATAGGAAATAACATAAGTTTGATTAATGTATTTAATATTTCAATGATAAATGAATTTAAGATGATAGATATGGGTTTCATGCATTATTTTCTTGGAATTGAAGTGAGATGATTAGATGATGATATTTTTTATCTCACAATGTAAATATGCTTTTGAATTACTTGAAAAATTCAGTATATCAAAATGCAAATTTGTTAGTACTCCTTTAAGTCTTGGTGAAAATCCAATTAAGGATGATGGAATTTGCAAGGTGAATCCCATAGTTTATAGAAATCTAGTAGGCATATTAATGTATCTTACAACTACTAGGACAAATTTAATGTATGTAGTAAGTGTGGTTTATATATTTATAAAAGATCCAACTAAGGTACACTTTAGTAAAGTAAAGAAAATATTAAAGGTATGTACAAGGAATAAATGAATTTAGAATTTGGTATAGCAATTATGGTGATTTTTGTCTAATTGGATACACAAATAATGATTGTGTAGATTGTTATAATGACCGTAAGAACAGTTTTGGATATTTTTTTAGCATGGGAATTGATCATCCAAAAAGAAAGTAACTTTTCTTTATCTACAACTGAATCTAAATATATTGCAACAACTTTAATAACATGTCAAGCTATATGGTTGTTGCATGGGCTTAAAAGTAATCATTATACAAATATATTTAATTTATAGTATTATTTTATCATGTAAGCCTTATTAGACACAATTAAACTTGTTATAGTTAAACCCACCTTATAACTTGTAATTAATGTTAAGTCGTCTTGTTATATTGGCTCAAGCTAAACTTATCTATGTAATTGAGGTTTTGGTATTGGTACAAATATCTCCATCATTCCATAAATTGTATCAGTGTTGTGATTACTATTTATGAATAATATAGTGATTATTTATGGCACCTATGGGTGTCCATTATAGCTTTCCTTCTATGCTTTTGCATGCTTTCTATATAAGTTATGAGTAGATGGTTGCTTTTATTCATTTCTAGAAACATGTGTGAATTCTAGCAATAAGTCCATAGTGTAATATATTTAGCTATTTGGATGTAAATAATTCATGTACATTTCTTAGTAGAATTTTATGAAGTTGGATGATAAATCTAAGAGATTCATTTTCATTAGATGTGGTGAAGATTCAAATGCATATCATCTCATAGACCTTGATATCAAGAAATTATAAATTAGTTGTGTTGTCATGTTTAACAAGAAGAATGAGTGTAGCTCTTTTTCTAAGCCACATGTTTTAGATAAAGCACATGTTTTGGTGTCTACTGATAATGATACCTCTAGGAGAAAGTATGAAGAGTTTTATAATGATGATGGAGATGGTCCTAATGGAGTTCACAAATTAGGGCCATTTGAACCATCTTCATTAGGTACCACTCTCAAGCCTGAATAGTATCTTAGTATGGTTTATGATGTAAACTTGGATGGTGTCCCAAACACATGAAGTTCAAGGTGAAGAAATCACGGTAGAGTTTATAATGAGGTAAACCTAGCCCTTATAAATATAATTGTACAAAAATTTGAACCATCAATGGTTTAGAAATCTCTTTTAGCAAAATAGTGGAAGAACGCCACGGATGTTGAATATCAAGCATCAATGAAGAATAAGATAAGGTAACTTATTGATATTCCACTTGGAAATAAGCCCATTGGTTGTAATTTGATATTCAAGATTAAATACAAATGTGATAGAAGTATTTACAAGTTCTAAGGAAAGGCTTGTTATGAAATGCTATGCATAAAAGGAAATAATTAACTATTATAAGACCTTTGTATCAATAATAAGGATCAAAACAATTCATATGATATCCATAATGACAACTCAATTTGGATGGAAGTTGCATCAAATGGATACAAATAGTACATTCCTTAATGGTGACCTCATTGAAGAAGTGTATATGATGTAGCCAAAGGTATTTGTTATACCTACATGAGAGAGAGGTATGCAAGTTCATCAAGTATCTCTATGGATTAAAGTAGGCTCTAGAGCCTAATATGTATGGAATGATAAGCATCTTCTATGACATGAATTTTATTGCAGTAATTATGATCCAAAGTTGCAATTAAATGAAAAGTAGGAAAGGTCATGATGATAATTGTGTATATCGATGACTTGGTCATCAATGAATGTTTAGAAAAGTTTATTGAAAGGACCAAGAGAAAGTTTAAATATTGTTGGACATGATAAATCTTGGGTGTATCCATTACTATATTATATTGAAGGTGTGGCAAATAGAGAACAATATCTTCATGTCAAAGATGAAGGATACCAAGACATTAATCCAAAATTTTAAAACTATAGATTGCAAGTCTATATCTATCTGAGTGGAGATAAGAATGAAACTATCCCAAAATAATCCATCAACATTGATAAATGTAAAAATATAACTAGTTGATTGAGAGTCTAATTTATCTATCTTATATTAGACCAAATATACACTGTATTCTCATCTACCTTTCATGGTTCATGCAATAACTAAGGGTGTGTCATTCTAAAGCAACAAAGCAAGTACTCAAATATATCAATGGTACAACTAAGTACACGAGGATAAGAAAAATGATGACTTTTCTCCACGATATTCATGCATGCACACTATGCAATAACTATTGATGATAATATATCCATATTTGCATCTTGTCAAGAATAGGCTTTTTGTAGAAGTAGCTAATCATCCTAAAATACAAAAATCAAGGAGTTACAAAGCTTTTTTGCGGTCTAGTTTTTCATGGTTATATAAAGCACATTGAATTTTACTACCACTTCATTCATAAACATGTTCAACAACATACCATAAACTTTAATTTTATCCTAGTATAAATCAATGCATAAACAGTTTTAAATTATCTTGCATACATTAAGTTTAACAATTTTTTAGATTTTCTCGTATGTACTTTGCATGAGCATTGATATAGTAAGGGTGGATGTTACAAATATCATATAATTAGTTGTAGGATTTAGAACTAGTTAAAATTTTATAAATGGATACCTCTTTAGAACTACTTAAAACTTTGTAATTGGATACCTCCTTATTCTTCATTCTTAGTTGTATGTACACAATTATCACATCAATACAAAATTTATCACATCCAACTCATATTCATAATAATTTTTGTATGAACAGATAAGGTATGTTAACTACCAAGGTTTATGGCTAATATCATAGCTCAGCATGGTATATAGTTTGCCATAGATTGTACAAAAGCATAAAGTTTATGTATGATATGCTATAGGAAAGCAACACAAAAATATTTTCCAACAAGGAATATTATGCAGAGCCAAAGTTCATCTACAATAATTATAGTGAATTGATGATTTGAATTAATGTTTCATCACTTTGGTTTGAATATATGTAATCACATTCATTTATAATTTATAATAAAAATACTAGGTATATTTCTTAAAAGGTAAAGCTAGAGGTTTTAGATAGATTAAAGGAATTCAAGACATTTGTTGAAAAGCAAAGTGAAATTTTTATTATGATGTTATAAAAATTAAAGGACTTGAATTAAAGAATAAATCTCTCTTGTATTATTTAAAAAAAAATGGTATTCATAAATAATCTAGGGTTTGTTACGCCCATCAACTAATAGATTGGTAAAATAAAAAGAAAATAGTTAATGGAAATGGTTAGGTGCATGTTGCATTCAAGGAAGATAGATTTTAAAACTTGGACTATAGAAAACAATATAATAGCATATATATTAATGAAATCCCTATCAAAGTAGTTAGAAAATGTAACTCTTGAAGAAGCTTCGAGTCGTAGAAAACAACAGTTTTCCACTTTTGAGTTTTTTTGTTCTAATGCCTATATTCAAAATCCTAATACTAAAAAAACAAATCTAGAAAATAAGAGTTTCAAATGCATTATAATTAGTTATAGTGAAAATTCCAAAGCCTATAGTTTGTGTGATCGTAAATTTAGATAAATCTATATTGAGAGATGTGTTGCTAATGAGGATTCAATTTTTATTGGTGATGATGATGCCCAAGATATATCTTTTATTCCTTTATTTATAAGAATTTATGATCAAAATCAATATAGCAATACCAATATTAGCTCTTGAGTGCAACAACGACATATTCTATAGGTATAGAAAAAGTATCTTCTATAAGCAAAACATATTGTATAAGTGAAACAAACACAACTGAAGGTGTACAATATGGAGATGATGAGATTCCTAAAAAAATTAATTGATTACAATAAAATATGTAATCCTATTGCAAAAATGACTACCACATGTAGTATTATGTTTTAGCTACAAATTTTGGATGGGATATTTATCAAATGGATGTGAAATATGTGTTATTAAATGGTGAAATAAAGAAAAAAATTATATGCAACAACCACATGATATGTGAAACCTAATGAAGAGAAGTTGGTATGTAGGTTTAAGAAATATTTATATAGCCACAAATAAGCTCCTAGAACTTGATATGCCAAGCTAAATATTCTTTATCAATGCAAAATTTTAAAAGGAGTAAAGTTTATCCATATTTATATGTGAATGAGTATGGTGGGCACATATTTCTTATCTTGTTATATGTTGATGATGTAATTTGAGCATCACCATAGTTATTTTAAATATATTAATTATACCAAGGAAAAATACTTCTCTTCAATTCAAATATGTATTGGATACAATTGAATAAATTCAAGATGCTTGGTTACATATCTATTTATATACCATTTGAATATTGATTGAAGATAGGTGTCATATATTCATGCAAAATTTATAGTACTTGTAATAAACAACTTACTAGTAGTTTGATGTATCTCATAATTGCTAGACTATATATTGCATATATAGTTTATGTTGCTTCTAAATACATGGTAGATCCTCTTAAGTATAGGATATTGATTAATCAAAGGTTTTTTAAGAAGTAAATTTAGTTAGAAGGAATTGAATTCAAACCAAAGGTATCAAACAATCATCTTTTATAATAATCAAAGCCTAATCCAAATGATAACTAATCCAAATTTTCATGTTTTCTCTAAAAGCATGAAGTCAATCATCATTTTATTTGATATTTGATTGGAGATGACATGATTGGCTTGAAGTATTTCAAAATAATTTATCAATTGGAAAACATATTGATGAAGACATTATTGTTGGTAAAATTTGTTAATATTTGAGATATATTATGTCTCCATAGTATTGTAATTAATGAAAGATGTAAAAAGTAATTTGAACTTCCTTGAAGTGTGTCATAGTGTTGCTTTTGGTTCAACCCTACCCAAAATAAACACTAAAGGGAATGTTGAAATAATTTTAATGTTTATTTTGTGAAAATAGAAATAGATGTAAAAAATAAGGATTAAAAACAATTGTATTAAAAAGCAAACAAATTAGTATTTTAATAACGTTTAACATGAGAAACAAAAATCTATTTTTGACATTCTCAATATTATTAAATATGTTGTATCTCCATCAAGTTGAGTATATATTCAACATAATCAATTCATCTTAGTTTTAGTGAAAGAAAGAGAGTTTTGAGTGGTGGTACTACTACACCTAGCTATTAGTCTCCTTTTTTGGTCTTGGTTTTAATTTTTTTTGCATAAGTTATATTGAGATAAATGATAGCTAAGCTTCAATATAATTATCCCTTTTTACCTCTCCTCCATAGATTCTCATCCAACAACAGTTAAAAGTTATTATATTCTCCCTACCCTTATGCATTTTCATGTTTGTAGAAAAATATTTTTGTAGTTATTCTAGACTATTTTTAGATCACTTTTCACCATAGGTAATTCTTCAAAGAAACTCTATTTTCCTTTTGTATTCTAAAATTAAATTAGCTAGGTAAGTAAAAAATGCAATAGCTTTAAATATGCTAGGGTAATGAAAAACCATGAAGATAAGGATAGATGCAATGTTTTACTTATAGGGTTTATTTTTTTTAATTTTATAATAGTAGAGAACCTAAGAATGCCTAGAGTGATTTTATAAAACATAAACAATGAACAATAGTATTTTATCCTCTCAAGGCATAAGATCACAAAGCAACATAGGAAGAGAAAAAATCCATTGACACATATTAAAAAATATAAACTTGTCATCAAAGAATAATTGCATGGAATATGACAAAGAAAAAGTATTTGCTTTAGTACGATCTATCCCAAACATATTATTATTAGGTTATTATTACAATATTAGTACTACTGAATAATATTACCTTCTTAGACCTAGGATGGTTATGTGTATACTATAGTAACACTTGGCATGCAAATATTAGAAATTATGTATAGGTGTGGTTCTTCTCCAAGGCATGGTTCAATCGAAAAATGGTTTGATCATTGTAAATTAAGTAAGAATACATATATCAAGTAAAATGATATGTCCATTTCTTAGCATTTTAGAGGGGTTTGAATATTGCACTTGAAAAAGAACATATCTATCAAGTGAAATGGTGACTCCATTTTTTGAGCATTTATTGGTATGTGTGATTTGTTCATGTTTGAAACTAGCATTCTTAGCTGCTAGTATTGTCTCAAGCGGGTAAAATTACTCTCACTATGGCTTGCCTCCAAAACATCCCTGTTTATTTCCTATCCTTGTTCAAAGTTCCTGTTAATGTTTATCAAAAAATAGAAAAAATTCAAAAACATTTTCTTTGGTTAGGAACTGAAAACAGACATAGATTTCATCTTGTGGCTTGGGATAATGTTTGCAAACCTAAAGAACAAGGAGGCTTAGGGCTTAGAAGGATCCATCTTTTCCATCTTGCTCTCCTTGCCAAGCAAGCCTAGCACCTCATTTCCAATGATAATGCTGAGTGGGTAAAATTCATCCGAAGGAAATATCTTCAGGCCTTTGAATTCCTTTATGGTGAAGTTCCTTCCGCAGGCTCTTCCTTTTGGAAGTCCATTTGTGTGGCTCGTTCATTTAAAAAAAAAAATTAAGATGGCAGCTAGGCAATGGTAAGTCTATTTTCTTTTGGGAAGACAAGTGGCTTGGTGACTGTTCTCTCATGTAGATTCCTATGCTTCAAAGGTTAATCAACCCCACCAAGAATTTGTTTGGTCCGTCCTCTGGTGGCTGATTTCATCTCTACTTCTCATGGTATTATGAGTTGGAAAAGATTATCTATTCCTGATCTAGAAGCTAAAATTTCTTTTTTTCATGCTCAACTATCTTCTGTTAGAATTCCCGCAAGATATTCTATAGATTATCCTATTTGGGAACCCACTGATTCAGGAGAATTTCAGTCAAATCAACTTATCTTCTATCAATTGACATTCCTGAAGCTCCTATTCATTTTAAGTTGGTTTGGACTAAGTATCTTATTCCCAAAATTGCTTCTTTCTCTTGGTTGTGCATTCAAGACCGTATCTTAACCACAGAGAACCTAATCAAAAGGGGCATGCAACTTCCCAACATATGTTACCTCTTCCTCTCTGATTGGGAATCTACCACCCACTTATTTTTGTTTTGTCCTTTTTCCAGAATAGTGTTAAGCAAACTTTTTCTCAAATTCCACCTTGTTTGGGCTTGTCCTCCTAACATTGTTGACCTTTTCCTCTAGTGGCCCAATCCTTTCAAGAATCCTGTGCTCAAAGGACTATGGAAATTTTGCTTACAACATTACCTTTGGTAAATATGGCTTGAATGCAGTAGAAAAGTGTTTGACAAAAAGGCATTGGATGTCATCCTCATTGTCAATAAAATCATCCTTTGTGCCAAAGAGAACATCCTCATAGCCCAACTAGATCCTTTTTCCCGTCCATCCTTTGAGGATGATTTACTAAAATCCTGTCATATTTGCCTTCAAGATCCAAGACCAATCAACCCTTCAACTTCAAGAACCAACATCAAGTGGCACCCTCCTCCTGTTGGATGGATCAAGCTTAACTTTGATGGAGCTACTAAAGGAAACCCTGGAAGAGCTGGTGCTGGTGGTATCCTTCGTGATCACCTTGGCAATTCCATTTTTGCTTATTTTGAACCGTTGGGCGTTCTTTCCAATCATTCGGCTAAAGCCAAGGCTTTATGGAGTGGCCTCCAATTCATTAAAAACATTCCAAGGAACATTATTGTGGAAGGAGACTCTCTAAACATAATCAATTTTTTAAAAAATTCCAAGCCAACTAGTTGGAGGATAAGAAGCATGATTGAAGAAAGTAAGCAGATCCTTTCTAAACAGAATGAAACCATTGTCCAACATGCCTTCAGAGAAGCCAACTATGTTGCTGATAGATTGGCCAACATCGGGGTGAATGCCCATGGTATGATGATGTGGACAGATTCTCTTCCTCCAGAAGTTGTTACAATTTCCAAGTCAGATAAAAATCTTTGTGATCATGATGAGAATTAGCATTCCTATTCACATTTTTGCGCATCGATCTTTTACCCACGTGGTGTCACACTTCACACCGTTTTATTTAGCCTGCGCTTATTTCTCATCAACCATTCCTTCTTGGAATCCCAATGCAAATCTCAACACCATCTTTCATCATATCTTGTCCGTTTTTCTTGGATTGTGTTATTTGACCCTTTTGATAAACATCCTCCGTCGGCTTACTTTTCACTTTTTTTCGATGATCATTTTATGGGGGTTAGTCTATAATTTGGGTGGTTGTGCGCTCGTACGAGGGAATCCACCACTCTTCGTATGAGCCTTGGGCTAACACTGCAATACCAACATCTTCACCCGATGGTTGTGCGCTCATACGAGGGAATCCACCACTCTTCGTACAAGCCCTGGGCTAAGACTATAATACCGACATTCTCACCTTCTCTACGACTGTAGTTGCTCTAATACCAAATGTTAGAACCCCAAAGGTTCTAATAATAAATTTAATTAATTAATTAATAAAAACATGAATCACTTGCCCTTATAAGGGGGCTCCCCTTGAATTAAATAAATATATTATTGCTTCATCATGGATGATTTACAAAGAGTGCTCAGAGACATGTTTATAGCTACCCTAATCCTAATCCTATGTCCTTTCAATATGATGGTTCACATTATGACTATCCTAAACCTAACCCTAATATAATAATTAATTATTATATATATCCTAACTATAATATAACTAGTTATATTATTAATAATTAAATTCATTATACGAAAAATAAAACATAGAAATACGACGGAGCAACACCGACAAGAGGAGCAGGCGGGAGCGGAGGCAGGAATGGAGCAAAGCGGGAGCGGAGGCAGGTGCAATTTTTGCAAACATGTTTTTCATTCTGTTGGAGGTGGGAAACAGGGTTTCCAAACCCCTGGAAGCTGTGAGGCTCAAGGAGGGAACAAGCAAGGTTCTGAAGCAACTGAGGAAGAGCAGGTGGACAGTGACAAGGACACTGAGGGTTTTAAAAAATTAGAGGGACACGAACCCCCTGATATTATTTTTGATAAGAAGGCCCACATCAAGAATTTTGAGGGCAATAAGTCTTTTGCACAGGCCCTTAAAGGTGGCAATAGGGTTTCCTTACATTCTTTACCACCTCTCACTCCCAATGGGCAGAAGGTATCCGTGCCTCGAAAGCGTAATGGCAGACTTTATATCGATGGAAAATTTTTCTCCGGTAGGCAAATTCATAGGGGGCAGGCCGGATATTGAAACGATTCGACGATGGGCATCCTTGAAGTGGAAGACTTCTGGACACATGGAGATTATTGCATTATCAAGGGGGTTTTTTGCGGTACGCCTTAACAATAGTGAAGATGCTAGTCGTATTCTAACAGGAGGACCTTGGTTCTTGGGCCGAAGAAGTCTTTTTCTTAGGAGATGGGCTGAGGATTTTGACCTAGAAAAGCAGAGCATAAACTTTGCCCCCATTTGGGTCCGTCTCCCAAATCTCCCGTTTCATTGGTGGCATGAGTATTTTCTTCAGGGTATTGCCAAGACCATAGGGGAATTGGTGGCCATTGATAATCCAACCCTTGCACGCACCAGAATGACGCATGCTAGGATTTGTGTAAATGCAAACCTAGAATCTGAGCTTCCTACTCATGTGGAGTTAGAATATGGAAATATAACAAGATTACAGGTCATCGAATATGAAAATAGACCGGCATTTTGCTCTAACGTAATATTCAAGGCCATCTCAAAGGACAATGCTCTTTTTTGAGAAGCCAGCAAACCCTTCCTAGGAATAATGATTCCAAGCGGCAGTCTTTCAGAAATAATGGCAAATACACAGGAATGTACAGGGTTAAAGATCCAAATGTTGAAAAGGCAAAGGCCTCTGGTTTGGGGCAAATGGAGAATGAGGCTGAGCTTCACATGGACAATGGTAAGGACAAGCAAATTGCTACATCACAAACTGACCAACAAAAGGTATGCTCTCCTTTCGAAAATCTAAATAAATTTAACATTTTGGCTGAAAACCAAATAATTACAGAGGAAAATCGGAATGAAGGATCTAATGTTGAGGATATAATTCTTGGTCTCCCTGCTTACCTTGACTCCCCAACCAAATCTGGACCTTCCAATCCTCCTCCCGTTGGCCATAAAGAATGCCCTAATGATGAGTCCTTTTCTGCCCGAGAAAGAGAAAAAGTGCTTTCAGAGTTAATCAGCCCTTCCAAGCGACATTTTTCACCTTTGTCTTTGTCCCAATCTAGAGAAGGGGTTTCCAGTACTGTTATCCAACAGGTCACCCAAACCAAATTTAGCCCGAAACAGACTAGAAGCTCAATGAAGTCCCCCATGATTGACTGTGGAGGTGAGAAAAAAAAGGGAAGAAATTCAAATGCCCAGCAATGGAAAGAAGAGGTCCAAGATGAGATAGCTAATGGAATTCAGACTACTCTTTTCCACCAACCGGAAATCTTCCCCTTGAAGAAAACAAAATTCTTAAGCCCCCTCAAGTCCAAGGCAGGGGAAGAGGAAAAAACTTTAAAAGTTCCAAATGAAGATCATATCCTCGGAATGTAAGGGGGCTCAATGGCCTTCCTAAAAAATGGTTAGTCAAATATTTAAGAAGAGATTTTGATCCCACTATTCTTATTTTGCAAGAAACTAAAGTCGATGAAGTTTTGTCTAGAAAAATTGCCCTCAATATCTGGAAAAAGGGAGAAGCAATTTTTTGCAAATCCAATGGAACCTCAGGTGGTCTTCTTTGTATCTGGAATCCAGGGAAGGTGGAAGGCAAGGTTATTCAATTAGGGGAAAGGGTAATGAGCATTATTTTTAAGGATAAGGTTAGTGACCTTTCTTGGATATTAACAAATGTGTACGCCCCTAATTCTATATCTGGGAGAGCTGATCTATGGAATTTACTCAGCCATTTCAAGGAAGCTTTTCAGGATATCCCATGGATAGTGGCGGGGGACTTTAATACCCCTCTTTACCCCTCTGATAAAAAAGGGGGAGTAGGAATTCAAGCAAGAAGTATGGAGGACTTTCAAGATTTCATCAACAACAACAATTTATTGGATGTCAAATTAAAAAATGCTAAATTTACTTGGAGCAATAGGAGGTCTGGAAATCAACTTATAATGGAAAAGCTTGATAGGTTTTTTTTGTCACAGGAAGCAATACAATCTTTTGGGGATGCAAATCTGTTGTCCTTGCCTCGCATTGGGTCTGACCACAACCCGATTTTACTTGAAATTGAAGAGACTCCAAAATTCAAAAGGCCTTTTAGGTTTGAATCTATGTGGATGCACCACCCTGATCTCAAAGACAGAATTTCTCAATGGTGGCAGCATTCTTGTCGTGATGTGCCTTCATTCGGATTAGCACGTAAACTTAAAGTGGTGAAAGAAAATCTAAGGATCTGGAATAAAGAAATTTTTGGAAATATTTTTGAAAACAAGAAAGCCATCTCTGAAAGGTTATCAACCATTGAGAAAAAACTTGAAGAGGGATTGCCAGACTCTTCCCTACAGGCAGATGAAAAGAAAGCCCTTGCCGAGTACCATAATGTTCTAGCTCGCGAGGAGACTTTTTGGCAGCAAAAGTCTAGAGCTACTTGGCTAAAAGAAGGTGATGCCAACACAAGATTTTTTCATGCATCTACCTTAAGGAACAGAAGCCACAATAGAATTAAAGAACTTGTTAGAGATGATGGATCATTCCTTTCTAGTCCTAATGAGATCGTAAATGAAGCAGCTTTCCTATTTTCGTAATCTTTTAGGAGAAGAACATTTCAGTTCTGCCTTAGCTTCATAATCAATGCTTTACCATATTCCTCATTTAATTTTTGATGACTTGAATGGGGAGTTAATTAAGCCTTTCACGGATGAAGAAATCAAAGAGGCCCTCTTCTCAATGAACCCTGATAAAGCTCCAGGTCCGGACGGGTTTTCACCTCATTTTTTTCAGGCTTTTTGGGATATTGTAGGTTTTGATGTATGTGCTACTATCAAGGAATTTCAGTCCACAAAGCATATTCCGAGAAGTTTTAACTCCACTTTTATTGCTTTAATCCCAAAGATTCCTACTCCTAGATCTATGATGGATTTTAGACCTATTAGCCTTTGTAATGTTGTTTATAAAATTTTGACCAAGGCGATTGCAAATAGAATGAGGAAGATCCTTCCTATGTTTATTGATGTTTGTCAAGGCGACTCGGTCCTCGGAAGGTCCATCCTTGATGGTGTCATAACAGTTCATGAAGCCCTCCATTCAGTAGTCCAGACTAAAAAACTTGCTTTTGCTCTCAAGTCGGATATGAACAAGGCTTATGACCGCATAAACTGGAGTTTTGTCTCTGCCATTCTTCAAAAATTTGGTTTTCATCATGAATGGATCAAGCTTTTGGAAGGATGTTTTATGAAACCTTGGTTTTCAATCCTTGTTAATGGTGCTCCCGCTGGATACTTTCAAAGTAAAAGGGGCCTAAGGCAAGGTGACCCTATCTCTCCCATGTTGTTTATCATTGTGGTCGAAGCCCTTGGGAGGACAATCAAAGTCGCTTGTAATATTGGTCTTATTTCAGAATTAAAGCATCATCACAAACACAGAGAGCTACACATGAACAAGTTTGTGGATGATACTTTGTTGTTAACTCTTGCATCGCTTTTTGAGGCTAAGGTCATAAAACATATTCTAGAGCTATATGAGGATGTCATGAGGCAAAAGGTAAATTTTTCAAAGAGTAAAATTTATTTCTTTAACACTCCCATTCAGAGGCAGATTAAGATTGCTAGGATTCTTGGATGCTCAGTGTCTACTCTTCCATCCACATACTTAGGCCTTCCTTTATTTACTAGCAGAGCTACTGATTCCATGTGGACTAATGTAATTGAAAGAATTCAGAGGAAGCTAGCTGGATGGAAAGGGAATTTGTTATCTCAAGCTGGCAAGGCAGTTCTCACCAAGTTTTCCATTCAAAGCATCCCTGTCTACTTTCTCTCTGTTTTTAAAGCTCCTACAAGTGTCTACACTAAAATTGAACAGATCCAGAAGAGGTTCCTATGGACTCGGTTCTCGAATCTAAGCAAGCGCTTTCACTTGGTGTCCTGGGATAGGGTTTGCAAACCAAGGGAGTTTGGAGGTATTGGGCTAAGGAGAATACAACATTTAAACATGGCCCTCCTGGCCAAACAAGCATGGCGTCTTTTGACAAATGCAAATGCAGAATGGATTACTATAATCGAAGAAAGTATTTGCAAGAAACTGAATTCTTAAGTTATTCCTTTCCTCCCGTGGGATCAATTTTTTGGAAATCAATCCTTCAAACTAAAAACTTGCTAAGCAAAGGGCTACGTTGGAAACCGGGAAATGGAAGAAACATTGATTTTTGGGACCACAAATGGTTAAAGGACTATCCCCTCTCTGCAGATCCCATCCTTTCAACCCTTAGAGCTTGGACAATTGAAGTTTTTGGTACCAAAGTTGCAGATTTTATTACTTTGTCAAACAATAGAAGGGTATGGAAGCCAATAATGAACAATGATCTACCAGGGGCATCAATAATACTCGGAGAATGAATTAAGACAGCCTTTACTCCCTTCTCGGCATTCTTGAGGACCAACTTATCTGGGAAGCTTCAAACAATGGGGAATTTTCTCGTCAAGACCGCTTATCTCGATGCTTATTGATAATGATGAACCTACTTTCCCTCACTTGGAAGTTTGGCCCAAAAGCATTGTTTCGAAGGTTGGGTTTTTTGCATGGTCGGCCATCCAAAATAAGATCCTCACCATGGATAACTTAATAAAAAGAGGTGTGATTGTTGTTAATAGGTGTTATCTTTGTATGTCTGAGTGGGAGTCTATTGATCATTTGTTTCTGTATTGTAATTTTTTCGTCTCAATCTTGTTAGGTCTCGTTACAAGTGTTTCATATTTATTGGGTCCATCCTCAGCCCATTTTTGACTTATTTGTCCAAGGGGCCTTCCCCCTTTTTGAATAGGCATCTTAGGTATATGTGGAAGATCTGCCTTCATCACTACTTGTGGCGTGATATGGTTGGAAAGGAATCGTCGGGCCTTCTTGGATAAGGTTTCTCACTCATCCTCTGTCTTGTCAAAAATTTTAGTATATGCTAATGAGAATGCTTGTTTAGTGACTGCAGCATCTAGACCTCCAAATCCTTTTGAAGCTTCATTAGGCCAGCCATTAAACTTACCTCTCACTGATGGCCTCAATCATCCTCAAGTCTGTCCTAGAACCATGATCACATGGACCCCACCCCCCTAGGGTGGATTAAGTTAAATTTTGATGGGGCATCTAGGGGCAACCCAGTGAAGTCGGGTCGGTGGCTTACTTAGAGACCACAAGGGTGAGGTGCTTGTAGCTTTTGCTCGAACATCTTGGAGCTCAAACTAACAATGTGGTCGAAGCAAGGGCAGCTTTGGAGGAGCCTCAAGGTGGTAGAGAATTATCCAGGGAAACTGTTGGTGGAAGGTGATTCTCTTATTATTATAAATCTTCTAAAGAACACTAAGAGAGCTCCTTGGAGATTTGATGACTACATCCATGAAGCAAGGGCTCTAATTCATGATCGACCTGAGGCCATAATTTTGCATACCTTCCGAGAAGCAAACATGGCAGCTGATAGGCTGGCAAATGAAGGCATTGTAGCAGCAAATTTGATCACGTGGACTAAAAATCTTCCTCATGCAGTCTCAATGGTGATAGATAATGAAAAACTTTAGATTGGAAGGCTCAAAGTGGATCAATGACAGAAAATGGGGGCATTTTTAAAAATATTTTTTTGAACCTTATAATGGATTTTGTCATATTTGTTTTTTTTGTTCATGTGACTAGTGTTTTTTGCAGCTGGTGGGGCACTGATATAGGTTTTTTATCTACAAATTCATGCATGGGAAACATCTGCTTTGGCCTCAAGTATTTCCCAAGGTGTGTTTGGATTCGATGTCGCAAAAAGGCCCTAGCAAGAAATAACAAAGTGTTGGAGATCCCTGACAATGAGGCACCGGACCCCACCATAATAGTCTTGGAGAAGATGACACTTTCATCAGCCTCCAACAAGATTTCAACCAGATTGAAGAGTCCATGTCCGGCCTCATCGGTGCAGCTTGTTGATTTGTGTGATTCCCTAAATCTTCTGCTTTATAGCCAGCAGCCCGAGGGCACAAGGAGTCGAAGGCAAAATCTAAAGATGATGGCAAGGAGGATGATAAGAAGTTAGATGAGGACTACAAGGAAGACTGCTTGGCCTCTTGGCTGTCCATTCTATGGGATGTTTTTTTTGACCATATTCTATTATTTTTATATGGGCACAAGCTACTCTGCATGGTGCTTGCATGATTAGTTTTTGTCTTTGTTAGTTCTTTTTTGCGTCTTTCTTTTCTGATGGCCATAATATTAGGCTTCCATAGTTTAGTTTGGCTGTATTCTAATGGAAGAGTAGGTCTTGGCCCTTTTTGTTGTCAGTTTAAACTTTTAGGGCTTGGCCTTTGTCCAGTTGGTCGATGGACCCTATTTTGTAAAATGGTTTTGGGTCAACCAGTTAAAACCCGGTGT